>CAUYQG010053698.1:0-12807 GCA_963574415.1 Tarsius wallacei
AGGAAAGTTGAAAATGTACACTCCTTTTCTAATTCATATTTATTTGTAAACTATAAAATGAATATATTCTGAGTGATTCCTCTAGGGTTATCCATGCATCTTTGTGATGTAACACATGTATTTCTGAAATGTTTGTATATGGTATTTATCTTAAATCTAAGTGTTTTCTAAAGGTGCTAGGGTTAAAAACTACATGAGTAAGAAATATCTTCTAAAGCAAAGAAATTCTTTTGTAAAGGAGCTATTTCTTAATTAATCCACTTTATAAACATGAATGTCCATATAATGCTTTATGTGGATCTCTAAGGAGGAATACATTTTACTATTCACTATAGTAATTCTTGATACATAGTGTTTATAAAAGTCCTCCATAGTAGTAACAATAAAACTGCCATGAGATATGTCCTAGTAGCGATTATATCAGATTTTACTGTAAAGCAAGCATCTATCTATAAATGTTTTGTGAGAATTTATTCCTCAAATGTATATTATTACATGATATGTCATATCAATAGTATACAAGTTGTAACTATTTCATAACTACTGATCCAATGCATTTTTAGATATATCTGAAAATATATACAAATTTTATATATTGATTGAAATAGAAGATTTAAACCCATGCAGCATTTATAAATTATAAAATAAAATATTAAAACTGGATTTCTATTTGCATTTGCAATTCATATAGGACTTAATTCCAAGATGTTAAAAAATATGTTAAGGTTACTTTCACTTAAAAACAAGTAGCACGTAAAGAAAGTTCAAAGGAAACTGTTCCCAATGGAATATTATACTGCCATAAAGAACAAAATCATGACATTTGCGGTAACGTGGATCCAGCTGGAGATCATCATCCTAAGTGAACTATCACAGAAACAAAGAACTGAATACCACATGTTCTCACTCATAAGTGGGTCCTGGTCACTAGTTGCATTAGCAGAAGGGTCAGATCAGCAGTCACTGGACACTGCTAAGGGAAGGAGAGAGGAAGAAGGGTGGAGGCATATGACAACACAAACGTTACATGGTCTACTAACCAGGGAGAGTGAGATCCATGTCGATGCCCACACTTCTCCTGTATGCAGCCTACTTATGTAGTAAATCCTCTCATGTACCCCACAACTCTAGAACAAATATATAATTTTTTAAAAATTTCTATATTATCCATATTGAAGAAAGAGAATATCTCACTCCATATAATATTTTCTTCTGCTGACCCTGTACTTGTTTTGGAGTCAAAAACGTCAATGTGTTAATACATTTTATCCTAAATACAGCATATTGTAGCTGATTATTATCACTTGAAATAAAAATAAAAACTGTGCTTCCAGGAAGCAATGCAATTGACCCTTGACCAGAGGATATTTAGCAAAGGTTGGGGACCCCAACCTCTCACACGGTTGGAAATTTGCAAATAATTTTTGAATCCTCCAAAACTTAACTACTGATAGGCTGCTGTTGACCAGAAGCCTTGCCAGTATCATAAAAAGTCAATTAACACATATTCTGCATGTTATATTATTATATACTGTATTCTTATATTACAGGAATCTAGAGAGAAAAAAATTATTTAAGAAACCATAAAGAAGAGAAAATACATTTACTATTCATTAAGTGTAAGTACATGATCATAAAGACCTTCGTCATCATCTTCATGTTGAGTAGACTGAGGAGGAGGAGGAAGAGGCATTTGTCTTTCTGTCTCAAGGGTGCCAGAGGTGGAAAACATTCACATACAAGTGGACCTGCACAGTTCAAATTTGTGTTATTCAAGAGTCAATAATATATCATTTTGATAGACAATAGTATCATTTTAATGGAAATATAAAATGGCACACAAATGTCTTCTGAAAAATTTGCTACTCTCGAAAAGTATAAATTGAACATATACACGGTACATTACCATCTATTGGTCTGGAATTCCTATTGAATTTGCTAACATTTTGTTTTTGCTTTTATTGCTGCTGTGTACACATACAAAGATTTTGCTCCTTGAAGAATATCCTTTTTTAAGATCAGTGGTGAAGAGACAACCGAGAAAAGATTAACAATACAGCAATGAGAAATTCAAACTTGACACCCATAAGTAGTTCTGCAATTTCACAATTGGATTATTCTTTCTTAAAAAGATTCATCCATGAGATTTATTCAACCATAACTCATTTCATTCATTCATGAAGCATATACCACTATAAATATCATGTCTAATATTAATTCCAAGATGGCAAAATTTCAAATATATATTTTGCATTGTTTAACAGTGTCTTGAAATCTGTGTAAGGCACATACAAATGGGCAATGTTACCTGCTTTAAAGGTGGAGAATAGGCAGAAATAGAGTCATGGAGTAGTAGATAAAGCAAACCCCAATTTCAGTACTCTATCCACAATAATTACTAATGAGCAAGCAAATGAGGGCACAGATAATTTAAGACTCAAAGAACACAATCCTGAATATTTTCACATGCAGATCCTTTCACTCTCAGATTCTTCTTCTTTGACCAACATTTAACACAGATTATGATGAAATCTTGTTGCAAGTCACCCGTTATAAAACTATAGGCCTTTTAATCTCAAAAAGACTTTAAGAGGTTAATTTAAAATTTTTTTTTAAAAAAACTGACGCTAAGTGACGTAAAGTGACCTATTTATGGTTACACAACCAGTTAATGACAGACAGAGATTTACTGACCTGCTTGGCCTATGCCCTTTACACCACATTATGCTGCCGCACTGTTAGTAATGTCATTATTTTAGTCATTAATGTCATATTTAGCAATAATTAATACACTTTATAAAGAATTTTGAGAGTTAGCCTCCTGCCTTTCTGACCCATTCATTTTTTTTTTACCACCATTAACTGCTAAGTGGTAATAGAAAGAACACAATAATACTTCTTTAGTCCTACCTAATAATAAATGTCCAAGAAATCCTCATTTACTGGCTTTGAAGTCACCCCTAACCTGGCGCTAATTCCCTACTATTCATCTCTATTTCTCACCACTCCCTGATAGCCTCTTATGTAAGCATGGCTTAGATATCTTGAATGAAAAAAAAAACAGCACTATATCAAAAGCACATACAAAAAATTTCTCAGGATTGCCAAATCCACATGGGCAATTATCTTATTTAATAGTTTGTTTTGTTAGTTTGTTTTATTGCAAGATAGTCTTGATACAATATCCACGGACATGCCATAATCACTATTACATCTGTGATTTAACTATGTTATCATAAGCACTTCCCTCTCTTATTAAAATCCGAACATTTTCAATACCCACATGTCCCATAAAGTCTAACTTCACTACTCTAGGCTTCTTCTACGTTTTTTTCTACAACACTTAAAGCACTTTTAATAAGTGTATATTGCATATTCATTTTAATGATGTCTTTCTGTGTTTTCTCATACTCATATTAATGTATAGGAATTGATATATATCTCAGCTCAAACATCACCTACTCAAAAGAGCTTATCTAATCTGGCCAGGTTAAAATAATTTCCTGGCCAAAAGTCCTTATCAATTTCATCATATCTTTTTTAATCGAATTAAAAGAGTGAAGTCAACTTATTTATTGGTTTGCTTATTAATATAGTACCTTCCCCTGGTACAATTTAAGTACCATGAAAAAGAAGAGCCTGTCTGCCTTTTTAACCACTGTCTTCTGGATCCAAGACTGTATGCATTTAAAAAAGCTGGCATTCAGTATATATCTGTTGCATATTGAGTAGGGGAAATCTGGACAACCAAGCATAGGGCCAGGCCATTCAGGAATGTGTAAATGTGCTCACTAATTTTTTCTTTATCCTAATAGCAATGGGAAACAATGGAAGGGCGTTAAGCAGAACATTTATAGAAGAGAATATATAATGAAAAGGGGACCTAAATATAAACTTTGCACTACTTCCAACAGGTAGTTGTTATTTGTGTACTTGTCTGTTTCCTCTTAGATTGTAAGCACGGTGACAGTCTAGAACATGTCTATTTGGTTTTATTATATTTCCAGCATTGTCTACTAACTGGGACATAGTAAACATTTGATACTAAGGAGCGAATGAATAAACAACCTTGGAAAATTAGTTCATCACTTTGAGTCTTGTTTTTTTTATTTGAATAAAATCAAATATCAACACATATATTCTGATGGTTACATAAAATGACATGAACAAATAATCTTGCAAAGTGCCAGTATCATTGTAGCAATCAGTAAATATGTGTTCTTTTCTTTTGTAGCACAAATGTTTCAGGTCGAGTATCAGCTTTGTCTCATAATGTATACCAAGTAGTGTTGGTTATAGAGCAATTAGCACTGGTTGAAATCAACAAGCATAATAAAATATCTTATAGACCTTAAAATTATTTCTTTAAAAAATGTGTACACTAACTGTGCAGTCAAGAGTTGATTAGCAGGTCTAAGATTTTTCTGCCTTGCACATTTCAAAGAAAAATTTGGCCCTTTCCCTGTTCATGGGAGATAGCCTCTGAGCCCTAGAAATATTCCACTTGATAATAGCATCTTTGTTTACCTTGGGCCTTGGGACACAACAGAAAGTTTATGTTAACAACATGATGTATGGTGGGGTATGGTGGGGTCCTTGGGCCACAGGAAATCAGTTTGCCCTCGGAAGCAGCCGGAGACCTAGTAATGTCAGCCATGCCCACCCCAAATAAAAATTCTGAATGCCAGGGCTAAAGTGTACTTCACTGGTTGGCAACACTCCATATGTGTTGTCACACATTGCTACTTGGATCACTAGTGCTATCCATGTGACTATACTGCAAGAAGACAACTGGAAGTTTGTGTCTGATCCTTCCTGAAACTTTCTCTGTGTGTCTTTTTGTTTTGCTAATTTGGCTATACTATTTTACTATCATAAACCCAACCATGAGTACAACAGCTTTTCTGAGTTATGTAAATCCATGTAGTGAATCATTGAACCTGTGAACCTGAAGGCGGTCTTAGGAACTCCCAACATACTCACTTACCAAGTAAATTCCATGTACCAAGTTATTCTGCTTCCTGATTTCTAGGAATGCCATAGGTCACAACACAGAACTGTGACTCAGGTATTTTATTAGCATTTTATGGTTGTTAGTGATGTTTTGTTTGCCTGTTTTCTTCTGTGATTTGATTAGTTATGAGACAAAAAGTAACATATTTCCCATGTACATATTACCTAAAAATTTTTGATTGGATCATGTGCTTTTAATGTCAAACACTATTGCCCAATTCTTGATTTAAAAATAAAAAGGGATGTTACCATGTCATATAAATAATGTTGGAGTCCAAAGTTACTCACTCTAACATCTGAATGTGTAAGGAAAATTGAACTACGTTTTAATTGTACCTATATATGTCCTGATTTTCAGCACAAGTCCCCATTAACTTGGGTGAGGACATTGATGACAGTAGATAATTTATTCTGTATTAAATATTATTCTAAATTGTTCATATGTACTCTTTTACTTTAAACCTCACAAAAATCTTATGGGATGTGTGTTATTGTCTTCATTTGCAGATAAAGATTTTGAGTTTCTAATATTAAGTATGTGGTTCAAGATCACCAATTAGTAAATGGCAGAGCCAAATTTTGACCCTAGATAGTATGATTTTAGAGCTCAAGCTATATTTTTAGTCATTAATACAACATATCTCATTCTGGTTAAGCATACTAAGTCTAAACACAGAAAAATCAAATGATATCTTTACTTATCAAGTAAATAATTGATCTAACTTCAGCTACTCTCTTTCCTTATCTTATTCAAAATTATATTTGACTTATGCAAGAAGCAGCCTAGCAAGCTTCAGAGCAGAGCAATGAAGGAGTACTCAGAGTCACCTGGTTTCCTTAAACTGCTAACTCATTGAAGATATGTACATTAGTCTAGTGTCCACTAAACTTAATCTCTTACATACTGCTGGCATCATTACTAAATTATTTAGTTAATTTTTCTTTGTGTTCTCCTCTTTCCTAACTTAAAGAAGGCTTGGTAGCACCTACCTCAGTGAGCCCCGAGGCAAATTTACTGGCTTTTAAAGTCAATGTCCACTCCACAAAAGAGGGTGGTGCAAAGATTGGTAAGTACAAAATGGTCCCTTCTCCTGTCAGATCATGCCACAGGATCGCAATACTCCTGAGATCTCATAGGTGAATCAGGACCATCCTACACAGCCTTTTCATCTCAGAATTCTAAATAGAGCTGAGAACATTAATAAATGAAAAAAGATACTGTGTTCTGGAAAGAAGTAAGTGAATATTGTAAAAATAACTTACTCCAACAAGTCACAGATTATAGCAATTTTAATAAAAATTCTAATGAGCTTTTTGAAGGAGTAAATTTCAAAAAAATCTCTGGATAAATGTCAAAATAGCTATGAAATTTGAGGAAAGGGAGACAAATGAGAGAAGACATGTTCTCCCCTATATTCAACTGTGTTAGGAAAATTCTGTATAAAAACTGTGTTACTGATTTTGATGACTTTGTGGTATGTCAACTTGGCTGGGCTAAACTTCACCCCCCAAATTCCCTTTCTAGTATGCTTCTGGACATTATTATAACAGCAAATGGGGGAAAATAATGAAGAAGAAATATAAGATGGTCAATAGGTATATGGAAATGTTCTCATTTCTACATAATAAAATACATACTAAAGCAGTAGAAGAGATTTTGACACAATTGACAAAAAAATTAATAAAAGGGTAATAGTTGTGGTGATAGCATATTCTAAACTTTTGGTGAAATTATAAACTGCTAAAACTTTTTGGAAAGTATGTTGGCAACATGCATCAAGGTGTTAATGATGTTCACACCATTCATACAGAAAATTTAGCTCGTATAACCTAACCAAAAGAAATAGAGACTTAATCATGATCTACATATGAGATTTTATGTCAAAATTAAGAGTAAAAAGTTGAAATTATCTGTTCTAAAGCAGTGCAATATAAATGATAATAAATTAATATTATTTAGGTTTTAAAGGCAAGGATTAATAAATGCAATGTCACAGATAAATGCACATAAAAATAACAGTATCAAAATCATTTTCTTAGCATATTCTCACAATTACAAAAATAAAAATATGTAAGCAGAAAAAAGTAAACTAAAATCGATAGCCTTGAGAATAAAATCTGAAATATATCATTTGTATGTATGCATTTAAAATATCATTTACATTAAAAATATAATGATAATTTTGGAATGAAGTTAATATCTCTGTTAAATAAGAGATTTTTACAATCTCATCTTAATAGGGTTTTTTCTGTGATTAAAATATTTTTATTTAATTTATATACTAATGACATAATATTTATTACCAACATCCTAAAATTGTATCTTTTATTTGCAAGAAATTACAGACTGTTAAAACAATATTCAAAGCTGACCAAAAAATTTGAGAAATGATTGGACATTTTGCAGATTTAAGAGAATAGTGATCAATTAGATTTAGACGACTGGCAAGAGGAAAAGGTTGTCAAAAGTTTCAGGTTTCTGTTACAAAGCATATTAAAAATTGCAGCATACCGCAAATGTTTATAATAGATATGTAGATATCTACCTAAGGAGATATAAATTTGTCAAATGTTCACAACTCTTTAGTATTCCAAAGTAGAAAATCGGACATATAGGTGATATGTGATTTAATATTTGTCACTCATTGTCTAATGTGTGTTCATTTTAATTATACCTTTGAAGGTCATATCAAGATTTTAAATACCTTTGTATGCATTCAATTTCTTACAAAATGCTCAAATAATATGAGGATTCTAAGACATAATTATAAAGATATTTTTACGTTTATATATTTAAATTAAGTATTTTAATTTTTTTAGAATAAATTGATGAGAGGTAATGTTTTAAGCTCTAATTTTTATCCTCATTGATAAGGAGAAATTACTCTGAAGCAGTTTATTGGTTCTTACTGCATGCTGCAATATGAGTACTTGCAATTGTTCCAAATTCTAGAGATAGTTCTACAACATTTCCTGTCCAACAATGTAGCACCATACCATTCAAGTGCAAATGTAGCATCAGAAAACAAAAAAGATAATTTAATGAGTGACATATAAATAAGTAATCTTAATTTTTAGTATCTGTGCATTTCTTTGAAAATCTAATGTCAATCTACATATAAAGCATAATATATACATAAAGTCTAGGACCTTCGAACTTATAAATGTCAATAGAGATAATATTGCTTTTTTTTTTTTTTTTTTTGAGTTGGCGTCTCACTCCGTCGCCCAGACTGGAGTGCAGTGGCCGCTGCTGGCCACCGCAGCCTTGACCTGGTGGGCTCCGGCGATCCTTCCGCCTCAGCCTTCTGAGTAGCCGGAACTACAGGCGTGCGCTACCACGCCCGGCTAATTTTTTTGATTTATTGTAGAGATGAGGTTTTGCCTGACCAGGCGGGTCTCGAACCCGCGGGCTCAGGCAATCCACTCACCTCAGCCTCCCAAGGCGTGGGATTACAGGCTGAGCCACCGAGCCCGGCTGCATATTATTTTATATACAAATTGACTCTCAGGTTCCTAAATAAGTGGATATATAAATAATATATTCAATATTTTAAGTCACCAAAACTTGTGAACATGATGATGCTGGACAATGTTTATAACATATTTAATGGAACATGGATATCATATATTTTTAGATGGGCTTGTATACTCTTCTATATGTCCATTTACTCTATACAGTAACAGCTTTTTACTATTGTTAATAAGATTTACTTCCTAGTTACCAAAGAATTTATAAATCCAATTATTTTCATCATCAATTCTAAATTTGTCACTCCTTTGAATCTAACCACAAAATGATCCCATTATTTTGAGGCCAGCATGCTAAATAAGTTTATATTCAGAAGTGTCAGAAATGGGTGAAATGAAAAAACACATATTTTATATATTCAAATATATGTACACATTTTATATCACCTGCAGAGATTTTTCCATTACAATTTGATCAAAGATCACTCAATCGAGCAACACCAATCCCTAGAGAACTTCCAGTGTTGTCTTTGAAATAGAATGTTTTAAGCAGTGACAAAAAGTAGAACTAGGTAAGAAGAAAAAAAAAAATCAGAAACGAAACAAACTCCTTTCAAATGTAAAATGCAAAGAAATTTGAGAAATGTATGTATTTAATGAAAAACGAGTCCTCTAAATAAACATATTTTGCTCAATTTGATTTGAATTTAATAATTCATAGAATTTCATTTCATACAGAAAAGCATAGCATGCTTCTTTCAATTACTTGTAAAAATATTTTCAGTTCTGGAAACCTGTTCAATTACTTACCCTTTTAATTTTTCAATCACACATATGCCTGATATATTAGAATAAATTTAAAGAGAAGAGATTCATGTATAGTTGTGAAACTTATTTTTGTAATTTACCTTTTTATTCAGTTTCTATTTTCTGTGCTGCCATCAGGTTAAAAGTTCTAGTTTTAATGTTTATTCAGAGATTACATGAGAAAGGAAAACAACAGTATAACAATGCTTATGTGTTGTAGCGATGTAGCCTTTATGTCAGACTGAGAGTTCCACATCAAAAAAAATATTTTAAAGTGAGTTTTTTTCTTTCCTCTGACAGACTTGGCAAAGCCAGTTACATTATCTAAGAACTACTTAATGAGGTGTATAGTTTAAAAGAGTCAAAAATGATTAACAACCAAAATACAACAAACATATAAAGCAAACAGAATAACTAAAATGCAAATTTATGCCTAAGTATTATATGTTATCTATGCCTGCTGAGTATAGAAAGAGATCATTTGACAAGTTAGGAAGGAAAAAAAAAGAAAGGAGTAGAAAGAAGAGAAAGTTTGAAAAAGTAAAAGAATTTCAAACGCTGAGTTTCTAAAAACTGAGGGAAATTTTAGAAATAGTAATTATTGGTGATAAAATTTGATACATTTTTGATAAACTGCCAAAATTTGCATTGCAATTGTCAAGGCTTATTTGTTATAATTCTCACATTTTTATTCCAGTCATAAATTTACTTTTACGGCACTTCAGCCTCTTCTTTTTGTCAAAAAAAAAAAAATATGTAAATCTGCAGTTATCTACTATTTAAAAGAAAATTCTTTTTCTTTCTGTGTTTGGTTTATTTCACTTAGTATGATGACCTCCAATTTTATCCATGTTGTCACAAATGACAGGATTCCCTTCTTTTTTAAGGTTGATTAGTGTATATATATGACATTTTCTTTATCCATTCATTGCTTGATGGACATTTAAGTTTATTCCATATTTCTTGACTATTGTGAATAGTGCTGCAATGAACATGGCAGTGCAGATATCTCTTTGGTTTACTGATTTCAGTTTCATTAAACATATTCCCAGAAATGGAATTGCTGGATCACTTGGTAGTTCTAGTTTTGGTTTTTTGAGAAACTTCCATACTGTTTTCCATAATGACTATACTAATTTACATTCCCTCTGACAGTGTATAAATGGGATCTGCCTAGCAATCTTCAATGCTGTTTCTTTTATTTTCCACTGAAATCCATAGGAACAGACTGAAAAAGAAGAAATCTCACCATCAGACACACTTGTACCAGAATATTGGAAATTTCCATCTGCCTCAGAGTGAGATGGAGATTCCTTCACTCAATGGAGAAAAATGTATTAAAGTTCTGTCTCATGCAACATCCACAAAATAAATTATTTCAAAAATTTGGAAAATATCTCTCTCCCTCTCTCTCTTAAGACTCAGGCACTAAGCCGTCTCTGTATGTAACAGAAACTGGGCCATTATGCCTTAATGCTGCAGGAAGAAATCTCTGAAGCAACTGGTTATGTTTCCAGGACTCTTTAACACTTAGGGCAAGCTTTTTCCTAAAGAGAATTGAACATGTAGAACAGGCAGCAATTGTAAGGACTTGGTGAGTTCAGTGGTGTACATTCCCTGGAATAGATTCCATACAAAGAAAATTCCCCGGAAGCAGAGTATGCTGAGAATTGAAGTTAACTGTGGACTTCAGAAGTTACAATGATCAAATCATCAGATCATTGGGTAAGAGACAAAGTTATCACAAGAGGGCAAAGGAGTGCTAAATGAAATCTACTCAAATTAGAAAATTATTTAGGACATGTGAGAATTAAGCTGCCTTTAAACAGTAAAACTGAGAATAATATGTGACCAAACTCCAATCAAATCAGTCTGAAGAAAATGTTATAACCAGCAAGTTATTTTCACATTTTTTATTTAAAAAAAAAAATCTAGATACTTAATGTCCCTGAAATTCAAAATATAACTTCTATACCCTTACTTAAATAAAAAGCATATTCTAGTAAGGTAGTTCAAAAAGTTTTTTCGAGTAAATATGTAAAAATCAATAGCTTTCCTTTATTCCAACAATAACTAATTTGAACATTTAACAAAACAGAAAATCTATTCAAGATAGCCAAAAAAATATGACATAGTTAGAAATAAACTTAATAAGAGCTAGGCAGAATTTCCATAAAAGAATTAGGAGACATTACTGAAGTACATAGATAAGAATTGAATAAATAGATAGACAAGTCATACTAGTGAATAGGCATACTTAATATTGTATAGATAGCATCTATAAATATTAATTCATATTTAATGCAAGCATTTAAAAATACTCTACACTCTTTTACTTAGCAATTTGCTTTGAAGTTTTTATTTTGAGGCACTACTTATTAATGTATATAAAAATACAAATGCAAATATTTTTATTGTGGTGTTTTAATGGTAATAAAACTAAGAAAAAAAGAAATTAAATACCTAACAATAGGAAACTGGTTAATATATGACATTATATATATATAATATATATATATATATAGTCTATATAACATTATGAAGCCATGAAAATAAATATAACAACATGAAAAGAAATAGATAACAGTTTCTTATGTTTAACATCATGGCCTGACTTAGTAGCCACTATACAATTCTATATTGAAAAAGGGGAGGGGACTGGGTGACAGCGACATTCTTTTTCGAGCCAAAGAAGTGTCATGGAGACAGTGCTAGTAAATATATCATTTTTCTTATTGACTAAGAAAATCACTGGAATAAGCTCTCAAATTATAAAAATGGTAAGCAAATAACAATTATCTTTGAGGAAAATGATAAAGTCATTATTATTAATCTGAATAAATAATTTAAGATGAAATATATGTTTGCTCTGCTTATTAATGCGTTCCCATGTTTCTTTCTGAGACTTGGGCCTAAGTCAAGCATTTCAGGAGAGATGGTCAAATTAATCCTGGCACCTCATGAAAGACTCTGAATGCGTTAATGTCTTCAGACCAAGCAACAAGTGCCTCACCTGTACCCTATGACTTAAAGAGCCTTTCTCTCATCTTCCTTCAACTGTGTCACTAACACTGAGACCGTATGATGTGGTGCAAAGGGCTCAGGCCTAATAGGCCAGCAAATGTAAGTTCTGTCATCAACTAATTGTATAACCACCAACTGGTTACTTTATATTACTTAGCTTTGGTTTCACCATTTTTTTTAAATTTTTTATTCAATATTTTTTATTATGATATTGTGGGGTACAGTTAAGGGTTAGGTGTATAAATATGCCTCGTTCAGGCACCCTTGTTGATGGGAAGTGTCTCCCCGTCCCCAGACAGATATTTACTACCATTAATCCCATCACCCTCCCCCTCCCCCCCTATAGTTTCCCACCACTGTCAGTCATTTTCTTGTGGTAATACGTTGGATGATCAAGGTCTACTATACGAGTGAGAACATGTGATACTCAGTTTTTTGTTTCTGTGAGAGGTCACTCAGTATTATAGACTCTAGTTCCATCCAGGTTGCTGC
>CAUYQG010053700.1:0-24870 GCA_963574415.1 Tarsius wallacei
GCCTCAGCCTTCCAAGTAGCTGGAACTGCAGGCGCGGCTACCACACCCGGCTAATTTTTTGATTTATTGTAGAGATGAGGTCTCGCCAAGTTGCCCAGGCGGGTCTCAAACCCGCGGGCTCAGACAATCCACTCACCTCAACCTCCTAAGGCGCGGGATTACAGGCTGAGCCACCGAGCCCGGCTATAAATAATTCTTGTTATTACTTGTTTCTATGCTCAAATTGTGCTCAAATTGCCCAGGGGGATTTCTTGAGCTGGCTCCTGCTCTTGTTCACACACCCCCATCATTGTTTCCCCGGTGGTTTCGGGGTATAAGAATTGTTTGCCGCTGCACTCATAATTGCTGAGATTGAGAGTTTAGGTTTCTGTAGTCTATTTCTTGGTAATACACTGTTTCTTATTCTTGTTCCTGCATATTGCATCATTAATATCGCTCTCCCTTTTTCTTTTTGTTTTTAAGTCTGCTGTGGTCTTGGAACCTGAATTATCCAAGTTAAGGGTCATTAGGTGTGAATTGTCAATCTGCAGTGGGAATGGGAGCTGGACTTGGGGTTCCCTGCTGGGACTCCGGAGGAGAATGTGGGAAACATCTCCATAGTTTACCGGGTTTTGGTAGTGGAGGTTATGGGCTGAGTTTTCCTATTTGGAGCTGGTTTTGAGCTAACTGAAGTCTCTGTGGGGGCAATTGAAAGTATTAATAACAAAGTGATCTTTTAGAGCAGTAAAAGTTTGAGATTAAATTCCCTATCCTTTCCTCCAGTAGCTATACTGATTGTGAATCCCTTTGCTTGAATGTTTCCCTTTGAGAACTCCTGTTGTAACGCTTATTAATTCACTTCTCTGAATTTCAGGCAAAGTCCTGCGTCTGCCATGTCTGTGGCGTCCACCTGAACAGGCTTCATTCTTGCCTCTACTGTGTCTTCTTTGGCTGTTTCACAAAGAAGCATATTCATGAACATGCGAAGTCAAAACGGCACAATCTGGGTAAGGTGCCCTTCTGAGTTGGGAATCACTGCCCCCAACTTTCTGTTCTTTGAATTTTAATTTGTGATTTTTCTCTTCTAAAAGTCTACTTTTCCTGTTACCTAAAATAACTTGTGTCCTCCTAGGGAAACTTTACAGGGGAAATTAAAGAGATGAACTGAGTTCAGATGGATCGTGTGCCCAGTTTGCCTTAACATTTGATGTGACCTTAAATGGTACATAACAGTGGCCCACTGTTTATGTCCAGCTAACTTTCTTTGAAAAGTTGACGTGAAATCTTCAGTGCTGCCTCTGCTAATAAAATATCAGCCCCTCATCTTTCCCTTTGAAACACATAGTTAGGGATTAGATTAGGCAAAAATTTGCAATGAAAGATGGTAATGCAGAATTAGGCTATTGAGGTCAGCGTAGGGTTGGGTGTGCATAGGTAATCTTACTGCCCTCAGCAGTGGGTTTTCATTGTTTCCAGTCATACCGCTCATGAAAAGGCTAGCTCAGCGCTGTGTGTGGCATCAAGGTGAATTTTGCTCTCATAGAATTAAAAATTCAAACACATCCTACCTTCTGAAGTTACACAAAACTAAGTTTTGTTCTTGGTTTTATTTTCTGGCTGTGATCATCAAATGTTTCTTTCTCCTGCAAAATTACATTTTTATTTGAATGCTTGTGAGGTTGTTAGGATATCCTTCAGAAAATCACTTTCAAAGGGTCCAAGCCAGAGACTTGTTTTAGGAAACATTTCATGTGAACCTCACAGTTCCAGTTAAAGATATATTTAGGCCCCCTTTGTTCCTTAAGGTTTTGCAGTTTGATGCTCTCTAGAAAACATTAGCCTAAAAAGTCCTACTTAAAAACAGTATTATATATGTTTATAAAGTCACTGTGTTAATCCACATTCCTTAAGTTCTCTATAAGTAGTACACATCATGAAGGATTAAATCCCATGTTTTCACTGAGAGTAACACAGCAGTGTGTTTGTTTTTTTAATTTTTTCTAATTTTTTTTAAAGAAGTGAAATGATTTGAGGCAAGACAAACCTGTATTTTACATGATGTATTTATGATCTATCTGTTTTATTGTAGACACACAAAAGCTGTCACCTAATATCATGTTCTACAACAGCTACAGTTGTTATAAAAGAAACATTTTTTTAATTTCTAAGTGACATAGTAGTTCATATTAAAGAAAATTTTAAGAAGTGGAGATGAAATTATAGTAACTGTCATCT
This sequence comes from Tarsius wallacei, assembly GCA_963574415.1. NCBI lineage: Eukaryota > Metazoa > Chordata > Mammalia > Primates > Tarsiidae > Tarsius > Tarsius wallacei. The sequence goes on from CAUYQG010053700.1 coordinate 2,215, forward strand.
CCAGTGGACAGATATGCAAATGAGATACATTTGTAACTGTATCTGATAGCAACTGTTTGCAAAAAGGCTGTTTGGAATTAGGGGCTCAGGTTAACAGTGACCTCACAGATCTTTCCAGAAGGATTGCTGAGGGCCTGCAGGGCTCTTATCAACTGCAGGTGAGCAGGCTACCCCACCCAAGGAGAGGGATGGATGGTGAGTGGTGGCTTCTTACATTGAGTAATAAGGAAGAGACACTGGTCAGGACAGTGTGGATGTGAAAGAATTTGATGGCATCTACTTAATGTAGATACTTGTTTAATAATATAAATGAAGAACTTTTGTCATATCTGATTCTCAGACTAATTTAGGCTACTGTGACACCTGGGTTGTGGTTTGTTACGGTTAAAAGGATTATAGAACTGAAAATATATTTGTACTTAAAGAAAATTGTCTGAAAAATCTTATTATTACTCCACATAATCTACAAAAATCACTTCAGAAATTTGTGGTGTTAATTCATCTGAGCAACCTGATTGATGAACTCTGCCCTTTTGTTAGGGTGAATACATTTTTATGGGGTTTGCTTTTAAGAAACAAAAACCGTGAAATAAGTGAAAGATCTCTTTGCTGTTTTTATTCTGGTCCTGTTAATTTATTGATGGTTACATGTGTATGTGTTAAAGCTAGAAATTAATTTTATTTTTTATTTTTTATTTTTTTTGAGTTGTAGTCTCACTCTGTCACCCAGACTGGAGTGCAGTGACCGCTCCCGGCCACTGCAGCCTCAACCTGCTGAGCTCCGGCGATCCTTCTGCCTTAGCCTTCCAAGTAGCTGGAACTACAAGCATGCGCTACCATACCCGGCTAATTTTTTTGATTTATTGTAGAGATGAGGCCTCGCCAAGTTGCCCAGGCAGGTCTCAAACCCGTGGGCTCAGGCAATTCACTCACCTCAGCCTCCCAAAGCGCAGGATTACAGGCTGAGCCACCGAGCCTGGCTTAGAAATTAATTTTATTTCCTTTATGACATGATCTATAAATAGGATACATAGCCATACCCACGTCTTTGATTCTGTGTTTTCTTATTTTGGGGACCATCCATACGCAATCTTGTGTTTGTATTGAGGAATAAATGTCCCTTTGATTTGAGAACCACTTTTTGTCAAATTCTTATTTTTTTTTTTTTTTTTTGAGTTGGAGTCTCACTCTGTCACCCAGAATGGAGTGCAGTGGCCGCTTCTAGCCACTGCAGCCTCGACCTGCTGGACTCCGGCGATCCTTCCGTCTCAGCCTTCCAAGTAGCTGGAACTACAGGCGCGCACTACCAGGCCCGGCTAATTTTTTGATTTATTGTAGAGATGAGGGCTCGCCAAGTTGCCCTGGTGGGTCTCGAACCTGTGGGCTCAGGCAATCCACTCACCTCAGCCTCCCAAGGCGTGGGATTACAGACTGAGCCACCAAGCCCGGCTGAGAACCACTTTTAATCTCCATCTTATAGAACAAAATTAATACTGGTTCAGAAACCGATTTTTTTCAGTAATGTTCAGAATCTGCATTTATGTGAGGAAGAAAAGAAAAAATTAAAACCTAGCAAGTTCACTTTATTTTTTTCCTTTGTTTCTTGAGTTTTTTGTCTCAGATCCAAGAAATCGTTGTCAAATCCAGTGTCATGAAGGTTTTCTCCTATATTTTCTTTTAAGCATTTTATAGACTCATCTCTTACATATATGCCTTCTATCCATTTCTAGTTAAGTTTTTTGTTTTTTGTTTTTTTTTTTTTTTTTGAGTTGGAGTCTCACTCTGTTGCCCAGACAAGTGCAGTGGCCGCTCCCAACCACCGCAGCCTTGACCTGCTGGGTTCCGCTATCCTTCCGCCTCAGCCTTCCAAGTAGCTGGAACTATAGGCATGCGCTACCACGCCCGGCTGATTTTTTTATTTATTGTAGAGATGAGGTCTCGCCAAGTTGCCCAGGCGGGTCTCGAACCCGCGGGCTCAGGCAATCCACTCACCTCAGCCTCCCAAGGCGCGGGATTACAGGCTGAGCCACCGAGCCCGGCTTCTAGTTAAGTTTTGTGTATGGTTTTAGGTAGGGGTCCAACTTCATTTTTTTGCATGTGGACATCAGTTTTTCCAGCACTACTTATTGAAAAGACTATCCTTTCCCCAGGATGGTTTTGGCACCCTTGTTGGAAAAAAACTTGACCACATGTTAGGGTTTATTTCTGGGTTCTCAATTTTATTCCATTAACCTGTCTTTCCATATGCCAGCACCACATCATGTTGATTACTGTAGCTCTGTAGTATGTTTTGAAATCAAGCAGTGTAAATTTTGCTTGGCTATTTGGGGGTCTCTTGAGATTCCTTATGAATAGATGAGTTTCTCTTTGTGCAAATGCAGTGAATCTGTGGGTCATTTGGGTAATATTGCCATTTTCCAGTCCATGAATACAGGATGTCTTTCAATTTAATTTCTTTCAGCAATGTTTTGTGAATTTTAGTGTACAAGTCTTTTACTTCCTGGGTTAAATTTATTCCTGAGGGATAAAATTCTTTTTCCTGCTGTTTTAAATACATTTGTTTTCTTAATTTGTGTTTATTGCTGGTATATAGAAAACTCCTGTTTGTGTGTTGGTTTTTGTATCCTGCAGCTTTGCTGAATTCTTTCATTAGCTCTGGCAGGTTTTTTGGGGGGAGTGAGGTAGAATCTTTAGAGTTATCTACATACAAGTAGAGCATCCCTAATCTGGAAATCTGAAATGCTCTAAAATCCAGAGTTTTTTGAGTACCCACATGACATCACAAGTTGGAAATCCAAAAGATAACTATTTAACACAAACTTTGTAACATTGTAACACAAACTTTGTAAAATTTTGTAGAGCATCCCTACAAAATTTTAAAATATTATATAAAATTACCTTCAGGCTATGTGGATAAGGTGTATATGAAACCTAAATGTTTGGACTTGGATTTCATCCCCAAGGTATCATTGTGCATATACAAATATTCCAAAATTCCCCAAAAAATCCTAAATGAAAGTTCTTTTGTTCCCAAGCATTTCAGGTATAATTTCATTCCATTATAGATCAGACACTTATGTAAGATGGTGCCATGTGAAAACAGAGGTAATCTCCCTTCCAGTTTAGATGCCTTTTATTTCCACTTCTTGCCTAATTGTTTTAGTTAGACCTTGTACTGTATTGATTAGAAGTGGTGAAAGTGGGCTTACTTAACTTGATCCTGATCTTAGAGGAAAAGCTTTCAACCTTTTGTCATTGAGTTTGATGTTGGCTGTGGGTTTTTTATATATGCCCTTTGTCATATGGAGGAAGTTTCCTTCTGTTCCTAGTTTTTTGAGTGTTTTTATCTTGAAAGAATACTGAATTTTGTCAGATTTTTATTCTGCATCAATTGTGGTGATCATGTAGGGTTTTTTCCTTTGTTCTGTTAATGTGTTATATTGTGTTGATTGATCAATTTTCATATATTCAACCATCCTTGCATCCCGGGAATAAGTCCCACTTTTTATTAGAAGTTAATAGGAGTAGGGGTTAGGGATAGGGAGTTAATGCTTAATGGTTACACAGTTTTTGTTTGAGGTAATGAAAACGTTTCAACAATAGATAGTAATAATAGTTGTATAACATTGTGAATATAATTACTGCTTCTGAATTGTCCACTTAAAAAGCATTAAGCCGAGTATGCTGTTACATATCTGTAGTCCCAGCTTAATTCCAGGAGTTCAAGATCAGCTGGGGCAACATAATCAGGCCCTTTCTCTTAAAAAAAAAAAAAAAAAAGATTAAAAGACACATTTTATGGTATATATATTTTATCACAGTTTTAAAAATAATGTAATATATCAAAAATCATTAAATTATTTTAAATGGGTGGGATTATGTGATATATTAATCATATGGCATACTTTAATGAATGAGTTGTATGGAATGAATTAAAACTTTTTTTTAAGTTGTGTCATGTGACTATGGGTCCCAATGGCCTAAAGAGATAAAAATTTTGAAAGAAGTACAAGATTGACGTTTTTCATTCAACAGGACTTTTGTTTTGCTTACTTTTTTAGCAACAGAGTCTTGCTACGTTACCCAAGCTGCACATGAAGTTCTAGGCTCAAGCGATCCTCAGCCTTCTGAGTAGTTGGGACTACAGGCATGTGCCACTGTGCCCAGCTAGAACTTTTTAGTAATTTGAAAATGAATGGTAGTTGCTCAAAGAACGTTATTCTTATAATTTAATATGAGCCCCAAACTAAGGAGCGTGTTAAAAGCATCAGGTTTTTCAACAGTGGGTTCAGACTGTTCATTGAACTAGATACCAATGGACTGATACTGTAATTACTTTACAAGCAGCTTCGCAGCCTTGGCAGTATTGTGGCTTTGGCAGTATCGCTGCCTTGTGCAGAGTAGGTGCACTGAGGTTGATGTGCACTGCTGTGCTTGTGGCTCTTATGTAATGAGCACTCTGTGAGATAGCTGCTAACACATGCTGCAGGGTGCAGTGGCTCACATCTATAATCCCAGAACTTTGGGAAGCCATGGTAAGAGGATTGCCTGAGCCCATGGGTTCGAGACTAGCCTGGGCAACTTGGCAAGACCTCATCTCTACAATAAATCAAAAAAAATTAGCCAGGCATAGTGACGTGTGCCTATAAGTTCCAGCTACTTGGGAGACTGAGGCAGAAGGATCGCCTGAGCCCAGCAGGTAGAGGCTGCGAGAGCCAGGGGCGTGCCACTGCCCTCCAGCCTGGTGACAATGTGAGATTCTAACTCAAAAAAACACACACACACACACACACACATGCTGAGTGAACGAGCCTTTGGGAACTTGTCCAGACCACGGAGCCAGGTAGCAGAGCCAGGATGAGGGTCCAAGTTTAATGGCCCACCTAGCCTGTACTCTTTGTTTAGCAATATACTACCTCTTTCTTCCTTACTCTTCCTCCTCCCTCACATACATTAGAGGGGGGCTCATTTGGTTCACTTTGTGTAAATTACTGCCCTTGTCAAGCAGGTAACAGAGTCATGCCCGAGTGAATTAATGGAATTAATTGCATGCTGTTCCTTGGGAGAATGGCATGGAGCCAGGGGAAGGCACCCAGTGTTCAGGTAGAAAGGAGGATGAGAGGAGGAAAGGAAAGCTTAAGGTATAAAATTGTTACATGAGAAGCATGAAGATGGGCAGCTGCTTATTCTCCTGCCTGTTGCCCTTCCTGGTGTGCTGAGGGCAGATCCACCCTTCGCCCCGTGCATCTCCCTCTGCTGCTCCACTGTCATCTGGAACAGCTGTATGGGCTGTCAGCATTTGGCTGTCTTCTTATGGAGGGTGTTTTGCAGAATGTTCAAGGACAGTCCAGTTAAGCAACTTCATGTCATAGAGGGACAAGGAACCTTGATTTCCTTGTGGCCAAGTTCTTCTTGAGGAATATCCATCCAGTAGTATAGTGGGAGCAGAAGTAACTGGTTGGAAAGCTACTCATTTGGGCATCCAGTTTTTTTATTTTAATTTTATTTTAAAGATGTGGGGTACAATCCAGTGTTTAGGTATATAAACATTGATTATGCAGGTGCCCTTGTTGATGAGGTGTGCCTCTCCCTCCGCTAGCAGTTTCCCTCAGCTGCCAATCCCTTTCTTATAGTATTATGATAATTGTTCAAGGTCCGCTTATGAGTGAGAACATATGATACTCTGTTCTTTGTTTCTGTGATAGATCACTGAGTATGATCGACTCTAAATCCATCTATATATTTGTCCTTCTTTATGACTGCATAATATTCCATTGTGTATATGGAATACAGTCCAGCTTCGATGGGCAGCATGGTTGGTTCCGTATTTTTGCTATTGTGAATAGAGCTGTAACAAATATACGTGTGCAGGTATCTTTTTTGTAGCATGATTTAAGTTCCTCTGGGTATATTCCCAATAAGGGGATTGCTGGGTCATATGGAAGGTCAATTTCTAGTTCTTTCAGAAATCGTCACACTGTCTTCCAAAGAGGTTGCGCTACTTTGCATTCCCACCAACAGTATAGAAGCGTTCCTTTTTCTCCTCATCCTCACCAGCATCTGTTTTACTTATTTATTTATTTATTTTTTAGTTGGAGTCTCACTCTGTCGCCCAGGCTGGAGTGCAGTGGCTGCTCCCGGCCACCGCAGCCTCGACCTGCTGGGCTCTGGCGATCCTTCTGCCTCAGCCTTCCAAGTAGCTGGAACTACAGGCGCGCGCTACCATGCCCGGCTAATTTTTGATTTATTGTAGAAAGGAGGTCTTGCCAAGTTGCCCGGGAGGGACTTGAACCTGCGAGCTCAGGCAATCCTCTCACCTCGGCCTCCCAAAGTGCTGTTTGTTTTATTAATGATGGCCATTCTTACTGGGGTTAGGTGGTATCTCAATGTGGTTTTGATTTGCATTTCTCTGATGATGAGTGAGGCTGAGCACTTTCATGTGTCTGTTGGTTGCCTGTATATCTTTTTTTGAGAAGTGTCTATTCATGTCTTTTGCCCACTTTTTAATGGAGCTGTTTTTTTTTTTCTTTTTGGCATGCTTGAGTTCCTTGTAGATCCTAGATGTTAAGTCTTTGTCAGATATACAGTTGGCAAATATTATTTCCCATTCTGTGCGCTGTCTCCCTACTCTCTTGGTGGTTTCGTTTGCTTTGCTGACCCTTTTTTATTTTTATTTTTTTGAATGGGAGTCTCACTCTGTCACCCAGGCTGGAGTGCAGTGGCATGTTCACGGCCACTACAGCCTTGACCTGCTGGGCTCAGGCAATCCTTTCACCTCAGTCCTCCAAGTAGCTGGAACTACAATTGCCCATTACCATGCCTGGTTAATTTTTTGATTTATTGTAGAGATGAAGTCTCGCCAAGTTGCCCAGACTGGTCTCGAACCCATAGACTCAGGCAATCCTCTCACCTCTGCTTCCCAAAGTGCTGGGATGGCATTGTGAGCCACCATGCCCGATTAAACACTGACTCATTTTTAAGGATCAGCTCATGTGCAGCCTGCTCCACTAAGCCACTTCCCCATCTCGCTTCCTCGGGTGCGAGTGACCATTCTGTCCTCTCCACCTTGCATTGCTCTCGTACAGGTGTATGCAGCACCTGTGACATTTTGTTGCATTGACTTCTATGTACTTTTTCCTGGCCCAGACACATCAGCTCCTGGAAGGCTGGTTTTTGTCAACCTACACGTGGGATATAATAGACGCACAACGAGTTCATCAAAACCTAACGCACCTGTGAAGAGATATCCTTCATCCATTACCACGTCCACTCTGACCTTCCCTTCATCTGTAAGACAAGACAGAATTTTATGCATAAAAACAGTGATAGAAATAGAAGATCTAAAAGCCATACATTAAACTAAAACACCAAATTCAGCACATTTTTATGATTTGTTCTAGAAATTTTATCCTGTTTTCTTTCCAAATGGAAAACATGGAAAGAAAAAGTTCTGATTATAAAAAAGGAGCCTTACTCCACACTTAAAACACCCCCTCTTATTCTACTCAGATAGTAAACTCCATAGAGTAGAAACGTTGGCTGACACTGAGAAAGCAGCCCTCTCTGCCTCCGTGTCTGGTAGGATGCTGTTTTGTTCATTACGAGGCTGCCAAGCTACCGAAAAGGGCAAGTGCACTAATAGGGAAGATTCGACTTGGAGCCTTACCAAGGCCCGCTTCCGCCAAAAGCAAACTCAGCAAGAACAGAGAACTCAACGCCTACATCCATGCTCAGTCCACACTTAGGGTGTCTATTCTTCTTCCAGTATCCACATTCAATATCAAGAAAGGGAACTTTGATCAACCTAACTGAACTTTAACAACAGTAATTTAAAAAAAATCTTTATCTTCTATTTTTCTTTTTTATTTCTATACATTTAAGGAGTACAAGTGTAATTTTGTAACATAGATATAGTCTCTTAGATTGGATACTTTAAGGAACAGCCTGATAGGTGGTCAGAGCCTCCCAGAAAAATGTCTTATCCATTCTCAGTATTTTAGTTAGCCCCACAGAGATTCTTTTTCTTTTCCTTTTTTTTTTTTTTTTTTTTTGAGTCGGAGTCTCACTCTGTCTCCCAGGCTGGAGTGCAGTGGCACACTCACGGCTACTGCAGCCTCAACCTGCTGGGCTCAGGTGATCCTCCTGCCTCAGCCTTCCAAGTAGCTGGAACTACAGGTGTATGCCACTACACCTGGCTAATTTTTTGATTTATTGTAGAGATGAGGTCTCACCAAGTTGCCCAGGCTGGTCTCCAGCCCATGGGCTCAGGCAATCCTCTCACCTTGGTCTTCCAAAGTGCTGGGATTATAGGCATGAGCTACTATGCCCGGTCCCCACAGAGACTCTTAAATAGCCTAACTAGGTCTCTAATGTTTCCCATGGGCTCATTGACTTGAAAAGTAGCACTCAAGGAGACGGCTGCCACTTCCACAACTAAGGTAATTGTGGCATTCCAGTAAAGTTTCAAGATACCTGGAAAATGAGATAAGAAAAAAACTATCTCAATCCTTTCTTGGTAGATCAAGATGCTGGGAGATTATGTATTTCCAGTAATAAAATGTATTCTACAAAAATCTTACTTTCTTCTGACCAGAGCAAAGCCATAACCAAGCATTGAGATAAGTGCATACTGATTGTTTTTATTACTACTAATAAAAGCTACTATTGGTCGGGTGCGGTGGCTCATGCCGGTAATCCCAGCACTTTGGGAGATGGAGGTGAGAGGATTGCTTGAGTTCAGGGGTTTGAGATCAGCCTGGGCAATATAGCGAGACCTCGTCTCTAAAAAAATAAAAAATAGTTAGCTGGATGTGATGGTGAGTGCCTGTAGTTCCAGCTACTTGGAAGATTGAGGTGGAAGGATTTCCTGAGCCCAGCAGGTCAAGGATGCAGTGGTTTTGAGCGTGCCACTGCACTCCAGCCTGGGTGACAGAGTGAGACTCCAACTCAAAAAAAAAAAAAACAAACACAAAAAAACTACTATTAAATTTTTACTGGGTTCTAAGGTCTATGATAAGAACTTACAACATTGTGGAAGGTATCTATTATTTTATTTTCAACAGAAGGGAAGTAAGATTCACAGGGATGAATATGACCAATCTTGCCAATCATCCCAAGACTTTCAGAGCTGAGATTCAAATCTGTGTTTGGCTGATTCCAAATTCCGACATCTTTCCATGATGCCATATAAGCAGTGAAGTCAGTGGGAGGAATCCAGGTTTTTGCTATTTTTCCCAAAAGGGCTATTATTTTGGAAATTTTTCTGATTGGATGCTTGTAGTTCTCACTATCCTGAGGCATACTAGCATATGCCAGGTGTGATTGATGTAAAGGGGAGTTATTGATACGCTCCACCTAAAACTTGTTGTTTCTGGTAGCTCACGGTTTACCCCAGGTAAATTCTTCTTCTCTGTCTTTTTCTGACTACTATTTCCTTCTTATTCTATTTGGTTACTTTCAAGGTTTCCCCATCAGACATTCCATTTATTTATTATTTTGGCTCTCCCTTTGGCCTGCTAATAATCTCATCAGTGCTCTGACACACCCCTAAAGCTTTGCTAACTTCCTAGTTTAAGAAAAATAAGATAAATTATTAGAGCATTCATTTCCAACCATCTTTTTTTTAAATTTAAAAGATGTGGGGTACAATTCAGGATTATGTATACAAGTGGTCATCGTACAGGTAACATTCAGGCCTCCCTTTGGTCCCCACTTTGCCTGGTTTGAGATCAGGTGCCCTTACTGATGTTGTGTTCCACTCCTTCTCCCCCAACCCTGGCAGTATCCTGCTACTGACAATTCCTTTCTTATTGTATTATGGTAAATAGTCAAGATACGCTTATGAGTGAGAACACGTGGCACTCAGTTCTTCGTTTCTGTGATAGATCACTGAGTATGATAGACTCTAAATCCATCCAGGTTGCTGTGACGTCTATATGTTTGTCCTTCTTTATGGCTGCATAATATTTCATCATGTATATGTACCGCTTTTTTTTAATCCAGTCCAGTTTTGATGGGCAGCACGGTTGGTTCCGTGTTTTTGCTATCATGAATAGTGCTGCAATAAACATGCATGTGCAGGTATCTTTTTTGTAGAATGATTTGAGTTCCTCAGGGTATATTCCCAGTAGGGGGATTGCTGGATCATATGGAAGGTCAATGTCTAGTTCTTTTAGAAATTGCCACACTGCTTTCCAAAGAGTCCAACCATCTCTTCATGCATCTTTCCAACTCAGCATCTTGCTATCTCAAACTCAACTTATCTAACACTGAAGCTACTCTCTTGACGTTGTCCCCTGAACCTCTTCTTGAAGTCTTGACTTGACTTGTACAACTGATGACTTACTCATTGAGATAGTCCCTTCCTAGAACTCTTCTACTTGTGCATAACTCACATGTAATCAGTCACCAAGCCCTATTCATTTCAATCAGTACATGTTCATTCTAAAGCCATTTCCCAATCACTCTCATATCCATCATTACGTTCATTTCCTTTCTTTTGCCTGGGCTCTCATGATCTCTTATTGGTTCATGGCTATCAATATCTTTCAAGTTGGAGTCTTTGTTTACAATAATGCCCTCTATATTTCCACCAACACTGATTTTCCAAGAGAGAAATACTCTAAATATGCCACTTCCTATAGTATAAAGGCTAAAACCGAGAAACAGACAATTCCAGTGTAGTCAACGGAGACTTCAGTCCCTCACGCTTAATAGTGGATGGAACAACTAAACAGAAAACCAGTAGGATCAAGATGATGGCCAATATTGTCACTTGAGGAACATTCACCAGCACAGACCATATGTTAGGCCATCAAACAAGACTCATTCAGTTTAAAAGAACTGAAATCATAGAAAAGTTTGTTCTCTGACCACTCATGGATTAACTCAAAATCAACAGCAGAAGGTAATTTGAGGAATCTATAAATATTTGGAAATTAAACAACATATTTCTAAATAACCCATGGACCGAGAAAAATTACCTGGGGAATTAGAAAGTATTTTGAACCGAAAGAAAGTAAAAACACAGCATATCACACACATTTTGGAATGCAGCCAGAGCAATGCTTAGAGGAACGTTTGTAGTTATAAACACTTGTATGAGAAGTGAAGAAAGATTTTAAATTAATGATATAAACTTTCAACTTAAGAATTTGGAAAAAGAAGAGCAAACTAAACCCAAAGTAAGCCAGAAGAAGGAGATAACAAAGAGTAGAGCTGAGATCAATAAAATGGGAAACAAATCAGTATGGAAAACTGATGTTAGTTTTTTGAAAATATAAACACAATTGATACATCTTTAGCTAAACTAAATATAAAAAGACACAGATCAAAATTAGGAAAGAGGACATCATCATTAAGTCTGTAGAAATTAAAAGGAATATAAAGGACTACCACAAACAACTTCATGTCAACAATTCAGACAACATAGATGAAATGGACACATGTCTAGAAAGGCACAAATTTCTGAAACTGACCCAAGAGGATGACGGCTGACCTAGCTAGCCCTCCGGTCTTGGCAGCCCACCTTTCTAGCCTTTTGTCCTGTCACTTTATAATACAGAGTACATTATACCCACAATGCTGCTCTCCTAACATTCTGTGATTTTGTATGCATTTATGCTTTTGTATATATTGCTTTTCTCATCTGGAACGCCATTTTTGCTGGAGAATTTCTACATGTCTTCTGACAAGCTTCTCTTTGATTTCATTATTATAGTCAGTATTATAGCACCGCCACATAGTATTATGATGATGTGTCTGCATATGAGACTCCTTACTAATCATGAACTCCTGGAGACAGAAAAACTGTCATCTTCGTTTTTGTGTCCCTAACAGTTTCTGTATACCAGGTACTCAATAAAGCCTACTGCAAGAACTGATAACCTTTAATGTTCTGCATAACATTATGTTATAAACACTTGCATTAGAAATAAAGATTTTAAATGAATAATTTGGATTTATTCAATTAATAATAGGAACATGCGTTCCAGATACATTTCAGAAATTCTCACAGATGACTTCAAAGTTCCCCTTCAAGAGCGGCTCACCATCAACCGGCAGGTGGTGCTTTAGGTCTTGATATTCCTCTTCATCAAGCTCAAAGCCCATATTCTCCAGGAGGGGTGCTAGCTTACTGGCACTGAACTTCACCCCTTAGAAGACAGAGGACAGGAATGAGAAAAGCACACAACAGTGCTAAGGTGAAAAGTGCTAGGAAACAATATCAAACAATAAAACTGTTTATGTGAAAAGAATTGTTTGGGAATCGGGGACAGAACCTGGTCCCTCCGTGTTTTCTAGAGGACCTGACTATAGCTCTTGTGGGACACTTGTAAGGAAGAAACTGGCAAGTCTGGCAAGTCTGGTGGATTCTGGCAAGAAACTGCCTTTACAATTGTATTTTAAAAAACGGATTTGATAAATAAATAAAATAAAAATCAAAGCCATCTTCTTTGGATCTCTCTGCTTGCTGCATGGCATTTCTTTAACACCTTTTCCTTAATGTTTTTTCATCCAAGTCTTGAAACCTTTATATCCAAACACTGGTATTAAAAATTGCTCAAAACATATCACTTCCACAGCTCCTGCTAAGAATGAGTGTCTGTTTATCCTGCTCACCAAGGCAAAAAAATACTTTTCCTGCATTTCCCCCCAACGTTTCAGAATGCTCTACACGAGAGAAATAAAACAGATAAACTTTCAAATAAAAATAATTCCTAAGATCTTGAAGATCACAGGCTCTCAAGAAATATTTGACATTATTTGTGTGAAACTACCATAAGCCCCAGTATCCTCAACCATTCTGTTGATCACATTTAGCATAGATAACAAGGTCAAGTTCATAGGTGAGACTTTTCATTAAAAAAAGATCTAGTTGGTTAAGTGTGTGTTTGGCTTCTTCCTGTGTTTGACTCACATGGTCTTTCTTAAATCCTGACACAGTCTTTCTTCTAACACTTCATTTTCTGGTGCCATCTTGAAGTTCAACACCTGTTTCTTTCACACAAAAATAAAAATAAATGTAGACAAATCTCATAAAAAATGGATTTGAAATGCAGTGATAGAGCAAAAAATCATTTATTCAAAAGCAGTTTTCTTCAAAGTAATAAACAATGAGACAAAAATACTTAATAAAAAGTTAACTGATAAATTTGTTATCACCAAAGTACATGTGGTTTTTAAAAAGCAAACGTAAAGTGTAAGAAGTCTCAATTTCACCTGGCTTACTTACCTTTGAGAGACCCTACATCATCCAGCAGCTTGTACTTGTACACCTTTCCAGCAGCTGGAAGAGAAGGTACAGTCTAGTAACTGGTAAAGCGATCTGCTGAAATCATTCAAAACCCAGCAATTTCAACTCACAATTCACTCAAAAAATTTTATTGTATTTACATCCCAAATAAGAATTAGACCAATGGGAGAAAGCTCTTAGGATAGTAAATCTACCCACTTTTCCCCCTTATTTTTTATTTTAAAGATGTGGGGTACAATTCAGGGTTAGGTACATATGTGGTCATTGTACAGGTAAAGTTTGGGTAACCTTACTGAAGTTATGTGTGCCCTCCTCCCTCCCCTGGCAGTGCTCCACTACTGCCAATCCCTTTCTTATGGTATTATGATAAATGTTCAGGGTCTGCTTAGGAGTGAGTCCACGTGGTACTCAGATCTTTGTTTCTGTGATAAATCACTGTGTACTATGGACTCTAATTCTATCCAAGCTGTTGTGAAGTTCATAATTTTGTTTTTCTTTATGGCTGCATAATATTCCATTGTGAAATAAAAATTTAAAAATCTGTCCACTTTTGACGATTGAAACAATTAGTGGTGCCTTGCCTCGTCCTTCTCTCACTTCTCTCATTTTCCTTTTGTCTTCTCCCAAGGAGAAGGCCAGATCCAATGAGACTCATGAGTGAAGAGATTGCCAGTTCCTGAGCTAAAACACCTGGTGACTATGACAAACTTTCTTTGAATGTTAGTATTGAGCACTTCTACATATCTTTCACATGACATCAAATGGTATTGCTTTAGATATTTTCACTGAAAGCCATTAAGATAAATTCTTCTCAAGGTAATCCCTTAGTGAGATGTCTGCTGCCATCATAGGTTTCATATTGTATAGAAATTCAAACACCGATTTCTATTCCCATGCAGATGGTGAAACAGCATGGATTTCTGGCTCCCTCCCCACAAATCAACCCTGGAGCAATGAAGTTTGAGCAGAAATTTGGATTTTAGGAACCGAGTGAAAAACCACAACAAAACCCTGAGAAATGGAGAGTTGAACAAGTGTGTTTCAGGGTGGAGGGCTGCTAGCGATGGCAGTGGAAGGACCAACGGGGGAGACTTAAAAAGGAAAATCCTTCCCTTGCTCTACGTACAATGAGTTAAGGTGATTGCTACCCTCCCCTTCACTACAGAAAGCAGAAAAGTCTAGCAAAAGCCTCCGCAACTGGGGAGCGTGTCCAGAGGGTTATGTCAGGGCAGCACTCGAACCCTCAGGAGGAAAGCACTAACGTCAGCAGGGGAGGACTGACTAGCAGCCCTCAGTGCCTTCTCCTTCCTTAACCTTCATGCCTGCTGGATGCCCCTTTCCAGTTCTACTTCTCTGAGTTTAAAGGCAGAGCTCTGAGTTGAGGAGTGCCTGCGATGGTGTCAGCTCAGAAGGACGATCCCCCATGCCGGGCTGCTCAGCCCTGGGCTCATCCTTTTCCTTCCCCTAACCCAGCAGGGCTGATGCAGACTGGAGCCTGACCGTGGACCCTCACTTATGGCACATTCCCAGACACACTAATGATTTCCCCAAGAGAGCAAGGGCTCATGGGACCAAAAGAACTGGTCCCCCAAGGAGCACAGCTACCTCAAAAGGAAATAAACGGATCATATGGCATTTACCCTTTGAATCAGAATTACTAAAATAAAAGAACCTGGCTTTTTTTTTTTCTTTTTTCTTTTGAGTTGGAGTCTCACTTGTTGCCCAGGCTGGAGTACAGAGGTATGCTCACAGCCACTGCAGCCTCGACCTGCTGGGCTCAGCCTACCAACTAGCTGGAACTATAGGTGCACACCCCCACATACAGCTAATTTGATTGATTGATTGATTGATTTTTTGTAGAGATGAGGTCTCTCCAATTTGCCCAGGCTGGTCTCAACCTTGGACTCAAGCAATCCCCTGACCTCTGCCTCCCAAAGTGCTGGGATTATAGGCATGAGCCACCGCATCCTGCTAAGAACCAGGAATGTAAAATAAACACGATACATATGCTTACTGAGAGAAGACAAGATATTAGCAAAAGGTATTAAGAACAAGAAAGTATAAAAAGAATCAGTGGAAATACTAGGTATAAGAACATTAAGTGCAAAAAAGTTGACATAAAGAAACACAGTTATAAGATACAGTAGAAAGGAAGAGATGAAAATTAATGAGTGAGATCTGATCAGACTGAGGGTCTCTCTCAGAAGGCAACAGAAAGGGACAAAGAAGTAGAAAATGGAAAGTTACAGGGCACAGGACAGAAATAGGAGTGCTAAACTCTGGAAACAGGAGTTCCAGGAGGAGAGAAACATGAACACAATGAAAAGAAAGTGTTTGAAGAAATAATAAAAATAAAATTTCCAGAATTAAAGAACGATAACAGATCTGATATTAAAATGGCTCACATAGATTCAAAAAGGGAAAATTCCCAACATAGACATATTACAGTGACTTAAAAAATAGTAAATAAAAAGATAAAATTATAAAATCCTTCAGAGAAAACAGTAGGACATCAACAAAGGAAGAAGAAAATCAGTCAACACCAGATTGCTCATAACATTAGATGATGAGAGGCAATGGAATAATATTATTAGAAATAGTGAGAAAAAAGAACTTCAAATCTACATACAGATTGTCATTTAAGCATGAGGACATGATAAAACATATTCTCAGTCATCCAAGATTTAAGATTTGTCACAGAGATTCAGTTCAGATTTTCTTTTCTTTTTTCTTTTTGAATCTTACTCTGTCATCCAGGCTGGAGTGCAGTGGCATGCTCACAGCCACCACAGCCTCGACCTGCTGGGCTCAGGCGATCCTTCCACCTCAGCCTTTCAAGTAGCTGGAACTACAGGTGTGTGCTACCATGCCCAGCTTATTTTTTGACTTATTGTGGAGATGAGGTCTCACCAAGTTGCCTAGGATGGTCTCGAACCTCTGGGCTCAGGCAATCCTCTTGCCTTGACCTCCCGAAGTGCTGGGATTACAGGCTGAGCCACCGTGCCTGGCCAGGTTCAGATTTTCATATTGGGAACTGGAAATTAATTATATGGATACATTAATAACTAAGCAAGGTGAGAAAAAAGAAGCAACTGTTAACTTAAAGAAAGACAAAAATTTAATAGGAAAGGAAACGTAATTAGTTCTCATTACTATACAATGAGAAATATTCACTATGTGGTTCAGTTATGATGTTTATGTCATCATCACAATATAAGCACTTGATCTCAATTTAACAACAAAAAAAGTGTGATCTAACAATAAATGGAAGATGAGAGAAAACAAAGGTATGAGGGGAAGGCAGGTAAAAGAGGAAAACCCTCCCTTTACACGGAAGGAAGTCCATGGATAATATCGAATGTTAGTGATTGATTCTCACTTGAAAGACTGGAAGAAGGTGACTAGAGTCAACAGGAATGACAGAGAAAAGAGAGAGGGTCTTTGTGGAAGTTGCTTGTACTGCCAGGGTTTTGTGAGACAGGGATAGTGAGTTTTTTCCATGGGCTGAGTGGAAAGTGAATGAGCTTATCCTCTTGAAATATGTCTGATGTTTAACAATCTTTTGTTATTGGGTTCTAAATGCATTATACTAAGTTCAGAGAATACATTCTGTTTTATCATGATCTGCTACTTTAAAAATGGTCTGTTTTTTGAGTTGTTCCACGAGGGCTAAAGAAAAAAATTTTCTGTTAATAAGTGTGCTTAAACACATCTAGATGGAATTATTCTATAATGCTCAGTGATTTGTGTACCACATGTACTCACTCATAAGTGGACCCTGAACATTTTTCATAATACTATAAGGAAGGGATTGGTGGTAGTGGGACTCTGCTGGGGGGGAGGGACACACAACGTCAATAAGGGTACACACACTTTACCTGTATGATGACCACATAAGTATCTAATCCTCATTTGCACCCAACATTTAAAAAATAAAGTAGAATAATTAAAATAAAAATTTAAAAAATAAGTGTGCGTAAACATTAATTGTATTGTTCAAGTTTTTGTTCTTCTTTTAATTTTTGTTTGCTTGATATATCAAATTCTACGTGGAATGTTAAAAATTTCCAAGTACCTATTTCTCCTTGCAGCTGTCACCTTCTGCTTTATATATTAATATTTTGAGGTCATATTGTTAGGTGCATACATGAAAATTTCCTCTCAATATGTTAAAAAAAAACAGTGCATATGCTATCAGTTCCTAACCTCTCATTTTATTTCCCTTGGTAACTTTCTATCTAGAACACTATATTCTCCTCCTTGAATCTGGACCAATTTTTCTCTAGTCTTGATGCACATTAGCTGATATTCTGAGATTTCCCTTTATTATCTTCCTGGAAATTCTCTTAACTTCATTCTTGAGGCAGAGTTCCTGTGTTCTTGGATTTGGCATCTCCCTTCTTTTTGGTTTATTCCTTTGTTTTAGAAAATCACAAATTTTAGTAGTTTCTTTAGATTACCACCTGGGACTACTTGCCTTTGACCTGAGAACTTCCTTTAATATTTCTTGTAAGGTAGGTTGGTTAGCAACAAAAAATCTTTTAACTTTTATTTATCTGGATTGTCTTTATTTTACCTTCATTTTTGACATCAAGCTTTGCTGAATCTAGGATTCTTGGCAGACAGTTTTTTCTTTGAGCACTTTGAATATGTTATCCTATTGTGTTCTGACTTCCATTGTTTCTGCAAAGAAGGCAGCTGTTCATCTTAACTGGATTCTTTTGTAAAGGGTGCATTGTTTTTTCTCTTGCGCAAGCTTTCACATTTTTCTCCTTGTCTTTGACTTTCAACATTTTTATTATGATGTGTCTGTTTGTGGCTCTCTTTTGTGTTTGTCCTACCTAGAGTTCATCAAGCTTCCTGAAGGTTATTTTTCAATAAATGTTGGAAGTTTTCACCACTATCTTTGAACATTTTTTTCTACCCATTTCTCTATTTCCTCCTTTTGATATTTCTATTATTTGTATGTTAACATGCTTAATGGTGCCCCACATCTCTCTGAGGCGCTATTCACTTATCTTCATTCATTTAATCTCTGTTTTTAAATTTTTTAGATTCAGGGGTACATATGCAGGTTTTTTACATGGATCTATTGCTTGATGGCGAGGTTTAAGTTTCTACCAAGCCCATCACCTGAATGTTGAGCATGGTACACAATGGGTAGTTTTGCAACTTTGTCCTTCTCCCTGCCTCCCCTCTTTAAGAGTCCTCAGTGTCTGTTGTTTCTGTCCTTATACCTGTGTGTACCTGATGTTTAGCTCCCATTTGTAAGTGAGAACATACATCACTTGGTTTTCTGTTTCTCCTTTCTTTTTTTAAAATCTTGCATAATCTCTATCAATCTACTTTCAAGTTCTTTAATTCTTTCTTCTGCCAGTTTAAATCTACTGTTAGGCTCTGCTACTTATTTTTTTTTTAACCTCAGTTATTGTAGTTTTCAACTCCAGAATTTCTATCTTTCTTATAATTTCTTTCTGTTTATTGATGTTCTTTATTTGATGCAGCATTATTTATTTCAACCTTTATTTATTTAATCATGGTTTCCTTTAGTTTTGTGAACATATTTATTAAGGTTATTTTAAAGTCTTTTCCATTAAATATCACATCTGGTTACTCTCATGTGCAGTTTTTGTTGCCTGGCATTTTTTCCCCTGGTATGTGGGTCATACTTTCTTGTTTCTTTATATACTCATGTTTCTTTGTTGTTGTTGTTAGAAACAGGACATTTTAGACAATATATTGTAGCAGTTTGTGTACTGGTTGTCCTGCCCTAGGGTTTGCTACTGTTATTTGCTTGATTATTTGTTTAATGACTGGGTGACTTATTTTGGTGAAGTATCTTCCCCCTCCACACTGTTAAATCTCTGATGTTGCTCTTTGGGGTTGCACAGCTTAAGGACTGCCCACAGTCATCCTGGGGTGACAATGGTTTTGGTAGGACTCTCTTCCTTTCTTTTCCTGACCACACCAAACTCCACTAATTGCCACCTGTTTGCACCATTGTTTTCACCAATGCCCTGGTGGACAAATTGCCCTAATCAAATTCTGGTTGCTTTAAATAAATAGTTTCTGGTTTCAATGTTTTATATTTGTTCTGGTTCCAGGAAGGCTTCTCCAACTTGTCTTATTCCTGATTCTTCTTCCAAGCTAGTTAGCCTATAGTCTAGGTTAAATTCATGCATCTTCTCCCAACTGCCTTTTGCTCTGACCTCCATTGTTCTTGAGAATGCCCTTAGATTTGAACTTCTTAAAACACTATCGCAAATGGAGTCATTTCCTTTGGAAAGAGATTAGGAGTTGTTTGTTTTATAGCCTGCTTTTCTCCTAAGGCAAACATTTCTGTGCCAGGGTCCTGGAGCTAGGCATAGGGACAGTGGCAAGCTTCTCTCGGAGTGACATCTCTGCTATAAGAACTGAGCACTTGGTGGAAGGAAGGGATCAGCAGTCTAAAATCCTCTCAGCTTGCCTCTTCTGGTGTGGAACCACTGCCTCATGAGCTGGGGCAAGGGTAGTTAGGGCCCCAGGATTCTCAGAGTGCCATGATGAAGGGAAAACTTCCATTCCATGAGTGAAAACTACGCAAAAGAAGCAAGCCCTCACCTCTTGACCGCATTTTTTCCTGGACTCAGCTTTGCAATAGGTAGTCAAGGGGCAGATGAGAATTGCTGGAGTCCTGTTCTTTCCAAGGAAAAAGTCCCTTGCCTAGGAAGTGGGGGAAGAGGGAGCCCTATGTTTTTGGCAGCAGTAGTCTGGAGTGGAGTCTCTGTCTCACTGAGCTGGGAGAGAGCAGTGGGAACGTGGTCATGATTCAAATATCACAACCTTTCCTTTCTTACAGAATTTTTGTAGATTTCCTTGAATAAATGTTTGTTCATTTACTATTTGCCTTTAGGTCCATTTCTAAAGCCTTTAAATAGCCATTTAAAAAAACAATTTTTACTAATTTCACTAGTGAATATATCAGTGAAGCTCTTCACACTGTCATATCAGAAGTCGATCCTCCAGTGGTCTCTTAAGAAAAAGTATTTGCATGTGAAATTATTTCCTGATATGTTTTATTTTGAAATATGTGTGAATATGCAATTTATTCTTCAATGTGATTGATGACTTAGCTAGGTATAAAATCCAGGTTGGAAACAAATTTTTAAGTAATTTTAAAGGTATCATATAATTGTCTTTTAGCTTTCACAGTTGTTGAAAGTTCAACACCACTCATATTCCTAAGTTAACTTTCCCTCTCTCTCCCTCTCTCTCCCTCTCTCTCTCTCTCTGTCTCTCTCTCTCTCTCTCTCTCACTCTCTCTCTCACTCTCTCATTCTTTTGTCCTTTCTTTCAAGGGGTACATGTGTAGGTTTGTTACATAGGTACATTGCATGATGGTGAGCTTTGGACTTCTTTTTTTTTTTTTTTTTGAGTTGGAGTCTCACTCTGTTGCCCAGACTGGAGTGCAGTGGCTGCTCCTGGCCACCGCAGCCTCAACCTGCTGGGCTCCAGTGATCCTTCTGTCTCAGCCTTCCAAGTAGCTGGAACTACAGGCGTGCACTACCACGCCCGGCTAATTTTTGATTTATTGTAGAGATGAGGTCTCACCAAGTTGCCCAGGTGGGTCTCGAACCCGCAGGCTCAGGCAATCCACTCACTTCAGCCTCCCAAAGGCGTGGGATTACAGGCTGAGCCACCGAGCCCAGCTGAGCTTTGGACTTCTAATGAGACCATCATCCACTGGCCTGGTACTAAATGGATAGTTTTTCAACCCTTACCCCCTCCATATTCCTAAACTTCTCTATGTGACCTGCTTCTTTCCTTTGGGGAGTTTTTATAATCTCTTTACAGCTGGTGCTCTGATACTTGACAACATACTCTGGCATGGGGCTTTTTCCATTCCTTGTGCTAAATATTTGGTAAGCCCTTTTAATCTGAAATCACATGTTTTTTTTCAGATCTGGGGATTTTTAGAAAACATACTTTCTCTCCTCCATTTTCTTTGTTTTCTCTTTTTGGAACTCTTCTATTATTTGGATGTCAGACTCTAGGATTTATTTCCTTATATCTTCTCTCTTATATTTCATTTCTGTGTCTTTTTGTTCTAATATTCAAACTCATATTCTAGTCCTTTTATTGAATTTCTAAACTTCTTTTTTTTCTGTTTTTAAAATATTCCCTTTTCAGAGTGCCTCCTATTGCGTAGTCTCCTTTCATGTTTCACAGTGTGGCTGTTCTCATTTTTCGAAGATAATAGTTAGAATTGTTTTGAATTATATTCCTGTTTTCTGCCTTGACCGTATTTCCTCCAAGTTCCTTCTTTTATGCTAGTTCGTATCTCTGTCTTTCATGTAAGAGAAATTTCCTATAAGTCTTATGTTTCCTGAAGTCTATAGTTAAGAGTGAGGTGTTTGCAATGGGATATTATGCAGCCAAAAAGAAGAACTAACATATGGACTTTGCAGCAACTTGGAGGATTTAGAGTTGATCATACTCAGTGATCTATCACAGAAACAAAGAACAGAGTGCCTTATGTTCTCACTCATAAGGAGATCTTGAACAATTTTCATAATACTATAAGAAAGGGATTGGCAATAGTGGGAAACTGCCAGGGGAGGGTGGGGTGAGATTGGCAGTAGTGGGAAACTGCCAGGGGAGGGGGGGCGCCTACCTCATCAAGAGTACCTGCATAATGAACATTTGTATACCTAACCCTGAATTGTACTCTACATCTTAATAAAATAAAATAAAATAAATCTACAAAAGAATAAAAAAAGAGTGAGATGTTTGTGTTGTAGTCACACAATGTCCGTATCTCCCTATAATTTTGTTGCAGGCTATAGATGTCAGTACGTGAATTGAGGAATTGGACTTTTTTGTCAGCATACAGGCAGACCAGTGGATAAAGTGGACTTGTAAGATCTAACCATGCTATATGTTGACTTTCACATAATCCCCTGTTTTCAACTTTATTTTGTTTTATAGAGGACTCATTACCAACATTGGTTGAATCTGATATCCCAGAGTCTCTCTGGTTTAACATCTTCAGAGGATAAGTCTCCATGCTGCATGAAGCAGGGATGCTTGCCTGGTTGTGGAGAGAGGAAGAGGATCTTTAAATTGAATTGTTGTTTTTAAATACTTTTTTTGGGTTACCAATTATCCCATTTTCAACTGCACCCCACATTCCTGACTTTGGAGATATCTGGTCCCTCCCTCCACTTCCTGAGCCTGTTGGTTTTGTGATGTGAAGTGACTTTCTTCTTGATGGATCACCCTCCTTTCAGACTCAGTTTTCAGCTTTCTTTGGACTTCCATTCATTTTCTGTTTTCCAAAATATAATTAAAAATCCCTTATCTGCTCTTGTGTTCCCAACTGTTCTCTTAGTCACTAGGGGTTATGCATTTTTAATTTTTTT
>CAUYQG010053703.1:0-28939 GCA_963574415.1 Tarsius wallacei
GTGTGATTTCTGGGCTGAACCACATTCTTTAGAACCGGTTTGAGTTGTATCTGTTAAGCGTTGCCATAGTAATCATGCAGTGAAAACTTTAGCATAGTAGCTAGGATTTGTGCTAATTAGCTTAGAATAAGAAAGGTATTAGGCTTTAAGTTAGTCATTAAATGTTATATATGCATAAGCCTTAGAAGTTATTGATCATTAGGATGTTATGATATTAGAAATGTTGTATTGCTTCTGAGGAATATTAACCAAGCATGAGGAACAGTAAGATAATTTTGGGATCACGATCCCTCATGCTTAAGGAAGTGCCTGGTGGGTGGGGGACGACCTCCACCCACCTCGCCTTGTGTTCATGTAAACGTCTTGTGATTTTGTTGGGTTCGTTCTTCCTCGTGCCTGAGGAAACACCTGGTGGGTGGGGGGGCGCCCCTCATCCACCTGGCTCTGTGTCCACGTGAAAGTCTTGTGATTTAACCTGTGAAAATTTGGGATAAAAGAAGCATGAAGACTTCCATTAAACAGCTTCTGCTCAAATCCGTTTGAACAGTGGTCCATTCTCTTTCTTTTTCTTCTTTCTCCCTCCTTTTCCTTCCTTTTCTCTATATCTATCTCTTCTGCAGAACCGGCTCTTGCACTAGACGGGAGCCCAGCGTATCGGCTCTTGTACTAGATAAGAGTCCAGTTTCCAGGGTATCGACTCCTGCATTAGACAGGATCAGCTCCTGCACTAGACAGGAGTCCAGGAACAATCGCCGACGCCACCACACCACTCAGGGACCCTAATCTCTCCGTGGGGGCTGGTCCCCCACAAGATGTGTATTGATTTCCTGTCTTAGTCTGTTTTATTGGGTATAACAGAATACCACAGACTGCATAATTTACAAAGAAAATACATTGATTTCATGGTTCTAAAGACTGAGAAGTCCAAAAGCATGACACTAGTCTCTGAAATGGCCTACATGCGGTGTCATCACATAGAAAAAAGCAAAAGGGCAAGAAAAGGTAAGACTGAGTAAGTAAGAGTGGACTAAGTTCACTTTTCAAACAAACCCACTCTCTCAAGCACTGCTCATTCCTACAATACAATATTAATGCATTTATAAAGGCAGAACTCTTTAATCACCACTTATAAGACCTTCAAAAATGGTTTCACTTGGTATTATGTTTGCAACATATGAACATTAGGGGACACATTCAGACCAAAGCGTAGCAAGGCCTTTATTCTTTGTTTTTCCATCTTACTCAAAATATACCTGAGAAGGAGGAGTTAGGGTAGACATCAGCTTGAGACATAAATACTTGGTGATGCTTCATGGCTCCCATATTATTTTTACACTGGTCCACCCAAAAAACTCCTTGTTTTTAAGATCAATAACCCCACTATTTGATTAATCCATTTATTACTACCTTATTTCTTATTTGCAAACAAACACTTTTAATTATTAGAAATAAGCAAGTTAGGGCCATGTCATAAAAGTGTGAAAAACGTAAATGTTTTCAATTCTGTTATTTTGTCAAAAATTTACATGGCCTTAATACTGCCTACAGACTCATTATGAAGTTGAAATTTTGTAAAACTCATATGGCAACAAAACTTAAAATGATGTATAGTGAAAGAGAATGGGTTCACAAAAACAAGATCAAACCATTACTGTTGTAATCCAAATAGGAGAAAACAGGCAGGGGAACAAGTGTAGGAAAAAATAAGAATACCCAAACTGAAGATAGAGTTGAGGCATTTGCTGCCCAGGAGATACAAAAGTGAGAGTAGAGGTGGTGCTGATGCCAAGGGTAAGTAAATAATTGATTGAGTTCTCAGAAAATAAGAGTTGAACAAAAGAAATTAATTGATAAAACCAAGAAGTGTCATTTAAGATTGAAATGATATATCACAGAACTGACAACAACAAAAAGGCAGTTTAAATATTGAGTACAGAAAATTACAAATACACAGAACCATTATGTAGCAACCAACTCCTTGTCCATTAGTAATTTAATTATGCTTTTATATTCTTCAGGTACCAGGAGTACTTGTGGCATGCCTAATATGTAAAAAATACCATTAAGATAAAATAAAACCATCTCAAAACTTGTACTTGCCAAAGGCGGTCATCTTCCTCGGTGCTATCAACTTGATAGTTTTCTAAGCTCATGAAGTGAAAATGACTTTTAAGTAAGAAAAGCAGTACATTCATACAGTAATAGTAATATTTTCATCTTTGAAGTGAATTTGGAGATGTAGTGACTACATATACATAGCCTATTAGAATAAAGCTAGACTATACAAAAACACTGGAATAAATTCAGAAAATATAAATACATAGAAAGATGTTTTATGCCACAGATTAAAATACTAATATTGTTATGATGACATCACTGAAGTAATGCCACAGAGATGATAAGTCAATAAATACAGGAATTGGTTGTGCACCAAAACAATCACTGACCTTGCATAATCTGCTTGAAGAAACTATTTTGAGACTCTGGAATCTAGTCAAACACTTGCAGTATCCAGGAGAGTGCTTGAAATTTTGTTTTTAAGTATCTGTTCATGTTTAGTAAATTTGACATTTTTCATAGTGGCTGACATCCCTCATAACCTGCTTCATATTTAATAATTTTGAGGACAGTGTACTGTGTTCGCTGGTAAGCTTGATGATGCTAGAGTGGACAATAAAAACATTTTCCTTCAAAAATTAAGGTTGTGTATTTTGATTGCTGATGGGACAATACAGAGACTGCACATTGTTTCAATCCCCATGAGCTGAAGCATCTTCCTGAGAGACATTAGATGAGGTGACTTAAAGAAATAGTATATTTTTTTCTTTTTTTTTTTGATTCAAGGACTTAAGGAAATTTTTGTCAAATCACTACCTGATTGGAGAGATAACAGAAGAGTGATTTATGTAATCACTTAAGAAAATAAATATAATCTTTGCAAAAATAATCAGACATCACTAAAAAATAAGGATAACTGCAGCCTTCATCAAGTAACAGCAGCAATGCCGAGAGCCGCAATCCCTAAGAAGAGTAGAGTAAAAGGGACCTGAAAACAGGAAAAACGCCGGCTGTGAGAAAGGCTCTAGCCATATGCGGCCATGATGGAGGCAAAGCCCCATGGATCCTGTTTGACGGACCTTCCCTGACTTTAAAGGATTGCGTGCATAGGCTTTGAGAATGTTCCTTCTTTAATTGAGATAATAGATGCACAGATGGATGATGGCATTTGACAGTAAGAAATTATACATAAGCATCGTGGAGGTGAGATGGTAGCAAAAAGGGTGCCCCTTAGGGTGTGTAAAGATGTTTTACAGTAACAGCAGAAGGCCGAGAAAAACAAGTTGACCTCTCATAGACAATAGGCCTCCTGCTGAGTCGACTTCTTATAAACAACAGGCCTCCAGCTGAGTCGACCTCTTTCTCGTAAACAACAGGCCCCCAGCTGGGAGCTACTGGAAAACAACCGATTGAGGCAACAGGTAGATTAAGATATTTTAGGGTTAAATAAGTAGTTTGATAAAGATAGAAGTTAGAATATTAAAATAGTAAGATAAGATAAAATAATAAGATAAGAAATATATAATGGCATTAGGAAGAGTTAAGAAAATATAGGAACATAAGGATAGAAATAAGGTTAATATAAGTAAGTATATAGTAGTAAGTTAAATAAGACATAGAGATAAGGTTTAGCTTTATAAGAATAGGATATTATGGGCCCATAATAATAGTAATAATAAATAATAGTAATAATAATAAGAAGAATAGTAAATAGCTATAGTAATAGGTATAAGAAAGTTAGGAAAAGAAAACCAGGAGGTTCACAAATGCTTAAGAGAAACTCCAGCTGTGGTTGAGGTAGTAACTGCTGTCTAGTTCTTGCTCTTGGACTGAAAAACACAAATGGCTTGGAGTCAGCAGGGGGGGAACCGAGTAACAAAAGGTCAACCTTGTTGTGTCTGGAAAAAGAGATACGTAGGCGTCTGACTGGCAACATAAGATACATTTTATGGGTGCAGGACTAGATGGAAAAACTATATAAGCATGTGAAAATTCAATAAAAATGGGCAGAGTCTTGAGCTCTCCCCAGGAAGAGGATTCCTGTCGTTTTCGTCCTTTCTTTTTTGCCACTTCCCAATTCCCCCGTCTCAAGCCCTGACTCTCTCCTGGAGCTGGACTCCGGCAATTTACTCTTGTTCTGCTTTGTCTATTCCCTACCTCATTTTCTCACTTGCTTTTGACTTTATTTGTAAAATTGAGTTTTACTCCTGGTTGGAAATAAACATTTCAGTCAGGCCCAAAGAAATAAGTAAAAGTAAAGAAACAGTTTAAAATATTTTTTTAATTTTAGAAATGATAAAGCATAAAAGTTTATTTCCTATTTTCCCATAATATGAGATTAAAATTTTTAATAATGTTCTTTCTTCAAACTGTTCTAAAAAACCAACAAAATAAAACAAGAACCATAACCATACCTCTTGGGGAGAAAAGGCTGCATGTTCTGTCATTAGCAGGCAAGTAGAGGGTGAAACATTCTGTCTAAATAAGCATTTAAAAAATGCTTATTTCTGAACAAGTAACTAGGGATCAATGAAAAGCGTCAATATTCAGTATTCTGCATTGCTCCCCTTCATTTCTTGAACTTTTTTGAAATTACAGAAATGAATCCAAATTTTAAAATATGAAACCCTATGATAAAACTGTTTTACACTCTAAGAAGATTGAAAACATCATTCTATTAACTTTTCACACAATTAATAGCATGAAAGTGGTCTGGGTATGAAATATGCAATGTAGTCCAAGTTTTCCAGAAAAATATTTTTCAGGTAAAGAGAAATTCAATGTTAAATGTGGAAAAATATAGACATATTTTAAAATTATGTTTCTATCACCAAACCTCTTCCCCTATTTATGTGCATGTGTCATTCATTCTTATTCTCTGCTTTGTTCAAAGTGCAGATGGTGATGTCTGAGGTTCTGAGTTCTACATAACATCAGGCAAGGCATTTGGCCTCTGAGGCTCAGTTCTGCAGCTATAACAATGGAGATTATAATATATAATCGTGGATTACAAAAATGATCGATAAATAAGTTCCTGTTATTGTTTTAATAATATTGTTACTAATATTACTGCATTATCAATTCTAAAGTTCTCATTAAAATATTTTTCTAAAAGCAGGGCAACCCCTTTGGGTCCTCTCCCCCTGTGGGAGCTTTTTCTGTCCTCTCAATAAATCCTGCTTTCAAAAAAATTTTTTTTTTTCTAAAAGTAATTGATGAAATATTCTTAACACGGGGAACAGCAGAGTATATATGAATGATTTTAATGTGTCCCAGCTTTGTATTTTACCACCTTTGTGATTTTAAAAACGTCATGATTCCTAAATGAACGTTTGGTTCCTTATATGCGAAAAGAAGATAGGAATATCTGCCTCTAGTTTTTGAGTCAATTAAGTCAGTTTATGTATGTAAACCAGAAAACATTCTGCAATTGCTAATAATTGTGAAGAAAACAAGCAACCAAAACTTTTAAAAAGAAAAGGTATCACAATTAAAGGTCTCTGAACATTGTTGCAGTGAAATAATTTTTTATGATTTATGTGGGTTTTATCTGCTGGCTTCTCTCATCTCACTGTGGTATTAAACATATTACATTAAGTAGTTGAAATCAGATTGAATACAATTCATTCTGGTCCACTTGCTGAAACATACCAATCGGATGTTTTCCAATTTTCTCACATAATATTTCTCTTGTCCTTTGGGGTCATGTGGTAATTTCTGCAGGGAAAATAGTCTAACCACCGTGAAACTGATCAAAGTATTACTATGAATACTGCCTTAGGACAAATGATTTGAACCCTTCCATTATCAAAACATCTGCAAATGTTCTCTTTTATGTATGTGTCAATGAGTGAGCATATGCTGATTGAATTCCCTTCCCCCTCTGAGCACCTGACAGACACCTGACATGCACAATTGAATTCAAGAAAAATTGATAAATGACATTAACTTTTAGGAATTAGCAAATTCGTGGAATAGGACAATACCCAAATCCTAGAAAGCCAGGAAATATTTTGAGGTTCTTAAATGTTTTAACTGTAAATCCATTTTGCAACTTTGACTTAATATGCTGGTTCCTGAAATATTACTATACATAAATATTGCTTTTGTACCTTTTCCAGAATTGTGTATGGTGGTGCATAAACTTCACTGTGATATATACTACTGAGGGTCATTTACATGCAGTTTTAAATCATTTCAGCTTGATTTTTGTCATGTATTGGCACAATTCATGTTTTTTTAGATGCAGGCTTTCATTTTAAAGTAGATTTATATCTCATTTTGCTAAATGAACCCTTAAGTAGAAATAGGTAAAATATTTCCTTCGACAGTAATGAAGGCACTTTCTTCGTGTGTGTGTGTGTGTGTGTGTGTGTATAATGTATGCAAGTGAAAGTGTGTAGTACATATCTCTAATGGGAAATTAAGCTTTAAAAGTGGAATATAATGAAACATTGGATAATTGGTTAATTCTGCCATTTTTATTTGTCAAATTGATCGTCATAAGCAGGTCATTGATGGTGCTTCACGCATACATTTTGAATAGCAAAAATGAATAGATTGGTCCTGGCCCATTTCATATGTACACAAGTGGCATTGCAATAAAGAAGTGTTGCAAAAGTAACATTGCAAGAAAGAAATATAGAAAAAAAATAATGACTTCTTTCTGAAAATCCTAATGTGAATCTTATGCATGCTGATATAATTTTCAAAATGTTAAATAATAATAATTATAAGAAAGTATTTTCAATTAGTGATAGAATAAGGAAATGTCTGCTTTCTTTCATTGGCACTACGTTGATTTTGACTGTAGATCTGATTTACATGAATAGCGGATTGGGCATACACGCCCTTCCCCTCTATCAATTAAAATGTTTCCAGCTCCCAGCCCAACTTTCAGAACAATATGAACAGTACCACAATCAATGATTTTTTCCATTAAGAGTTTTATTAGAGTTTAAAATCTTCTCAAGTCTAAATGGAATTTATTTCAGAACTTTGGATAATATAGTTCATATATATATTAAATATACTAAAGGCTCTTACTCTACTTAAAGATATTACAATATGGCATCTTAACATTCTGTTTAACCTGATGTTAATAGTCACAATTCTAGGTTTTCAGCTCCTATGGTCTCCCTTTCATTGATTTATTACTGTTTTTATTTTTCTATATCAAGTTTCTTATTAAATTATAAATGAAAGTATATGTTGATGGCAGTATTCTAAACATATTACTTTGAATAATAGAAGTGTTTATTTCTTTTAAACTCTAAATGACATACTTTGTACTAGTTAAATGTCCTCCAACAATATAACAAAACATAAATCATGTGGTGGAACCCACATCCTAAAATATAACCAGGTCTATAATCATATTAACTCATGGAAAATTCTTTTCTGCACTGTTTGAGAGAGTGCGCTCAGTGTTTTACTATTGTTTATTCTTCAATAACGAATCACCCTTCTTGGTCTTCCAAAAGTTCCTGGCATTTTACTAGTTTACACATTGATTGAATGCCGTTCCCACAATTGCTTTTGGCACCAAGCCAACTGCTGTGATAATCAGCTATAAGATTTATTCCAGTCGAGAAGTGTAATAAACATAAGGATTCATAAGGCACTGCACTGAAAATGAATACTGATGTTCTGAGATGCTTGAAAACTTTTTGTTCCTTCCATGAGCACTAATGCCAGTCTTCCCGTTCTTTCACTACGTGTGAGCTTTGATCTTGTGGAAAAAAGGCAAGTTCATTAGATTTGATGGTTTATGGTTTGATATTTGTATTGATCACTATTAGCCAGTTTAGCAAATTGAAATGATTTAATTCCACAAAATAAAATATAGAAAACTCACAGAAAATATTTTAAAAGCACCACTTTTATGGAAATTAAGGAATTCACTACTATACATGATATGACACATTTACTGCAATAGGATATATTATTATATTAGTGGATGGGTGAAGAAAAAGTCCAAAGAATGCAAACAAAGCCAAAAAATTCAAAGGGAAACTGCTGGCAGGTGAATGCACCGAGCTAGAAAAGAATTAGGAGAAATGAGGTAAATGGTAAACAGAATGCAAAAGCATTTCTTAAATAAAAGCTGCAAAAGCAAAGAATAATGTAACATAGTTTAGAGAATGTTGAGAAGGTTGCAGAATGTTAATCTTAAGTGGCGGAAAAGAAAAATAGATACAATTAAAATGTTGAGAAGGTATAGAAATAAATAGACTATTCAATTAAGATAATTTATGTATACTAAAGACAGATATTTTGGTAAATTTTAGGGACTTCAAAAGTGTCATGGAAGATGATAATCTGGAAAGTCAAAACTACAAGAGTAAAACACTTTCCAAGTATCCACCCTTTTGGTGGGGGCTATGGGCACTCTAATATCATTCAGGATTCATCTAGAACTTTTTAGGAAAATTTCCCCAGGTTCCTCCAAATTGTGCTCTAAGAGTGCCCTTTCCTTTTCTTTTTTGGTATGTGTCATCACTTGTATTTACCTGTCTCATTATATAATTGTCTTCTCCCTCTGGGGGAGCACAAATTCTAGAAATTCTGGTAGGACAACCTCACCTTCATAGCTCAAAGCTTGCCGTAGTGTCTGGAGGATAACCAGCATTCAAAAACATTTTTTAAAATCAAAAAATGAATGAATAAGTAAATTATTGAGTGAATGAATTAACTACTCCATGTCCAGTAATTCTGCCACAAGTTAGAAAATAGAATAACAGAGAAAAAAAGTAAAGGTCAGATATAACTAGAAAGAAGGAACTCTTGTGAAGGGTTTGTAGATATTTGGAAGAGGAGGCAAAAGAGGAAACCTGAGGAAATAGAACTATAGGGGTTATAAAGAGTAAATCTAGAAAACAAGGCACATGCAGACTGAAGGAGCTAGACATAGAAATTACATTTGAAATGTAATTAAGATACCAAAAGAGGCAAATAATAAAACATGCTGCAACATATATGTTTTAAATACTAAAGTCTCAAATGTCAGTTGTATATATTGAAATTATAAACAATGTAATTATAAATTCTTATACTTTGGACTTTTCTCCAGAATAGCGACCTTTTTTTTCAAAATTTTAATGAAATGATAATAGCTTTCATATATTGAGGACATACTATATGCCAGTTACTGGCTTATTCTGGCATTTATTTAGTTAATCTACACCATTTGCGGGAATCACCTTTGTTATTTATACATTCTGGCTCTACTTGGTCATTTTCTTACTTTATTTAACCAGCTCCATTCCATATCCCATTCCCTACTGCTCTGACTCTTTTTGTGAACATGTCTGGTGCCCTCAATGTTTCCAACTCTTCACAGGCCTTGTCTTACCTGTCCGCATACATCAGAGTGTGTATGTAGGGGTCATATTCAGAATGGCATTGCTGACATATTGCTACCCTGAGGACAGTTCTATGACATGCTTCTATGCAGAGGGATTCCAAAGAGAAAGTGGCATATTGCACAGCTGTGCAGACCAGGTGCATCCGCAAAAGTTGACTACAGTTACTAAAATCAGAAGCTGTGGCATGAAATGGGCATGTTTGATGACTTCCTTCCTGCCTATCCCTCTCAGCAACTCTCCAGACCTTACAGAGCACCACACTCACTACATCCAGCAAGGAAGGTGAGAAAGGAACACCAGCATAGCCAGATAATCTTAACTCCAACACATGCTTACCATAGGAGCTTGGATAGTGGATTTAACCTCCTGAGTTCAATTCCCACTCTTTAAGAATGGAGATACCAACACGTACTTGGAAGATTTGTTGTAGAGATTACATTAGTTTTATGTTGCCTAGTGCATAGTAAGTGCTCAATAAATAGGAATTAATGATTTTACTGTAAAATGGAGAGAAGGTATCCAATGGCTTTTTTGAAACTTTCTAATTGGGGGAATAAAGTATTATAACAAGTAATACCTGAAGCAGTATTTGGTTGAATCTACACTTTTTAATCCTCTTTCACTGAGCTTTTCACCTTTCCTTGTCTTTTTGTTCTTCCACTTTCTCCTTTATCTTGGATGAATATGTTGTTCTACTTTTCTTTCTCCAGCCTCCTTTCCTCATTCACTTAATCCACTAGCATATTGATTTATTTCTGAATCTCAAAGTCCTTCATCCAAGTCACATAGACCTACTCTCTTAAAGAAGACTTTAGATCATCACTTGGAATCCAAAACAAATACTTTGTATTCATAGTTTCATTTCTCATCTAACATTCACAGTACCATCTCCACCTGTACCCACCCCCATCATTCTTAATCTTTGTCAAGGAAAACACTATGCTTCAAGTGTCCCAAGCTAGAACTTCTTTCCTAATACATGTTCTTAGACATGCTAGTTTATTCCCTCTCTCAAAACTCCAGCATCATCTCTGCAAGGACTCCTCCTGGAATTCTAGTGGCCATGTTAATCTCTTTTGAGTTTCAAGTATGAGAAATTAGAGTTTAGAAATTTGTTATCTCAGTGAGTATTCATATATTCATCCTTTGGGAAGCAGGAATAAGGTCTCCTTTGTATCCACCATTGTGCTTTTAAGTTTTGAACAAAGGCTCACTGATCCAGTGTGTGGGTCCACATGTCCTTACTAGAGAGGGCCATTTAGGATTTTCTTGAAGTCAAGTTCTCTTTATACGTGTACTATCAAAGGTAACCTGTTCAAATGAGGAAAACCTTGATTTTTGTTTATATGTGTTAGCACATAGAGGATGTGACTGAGCATTTCTGCGTGTATGAAAGGCTAGTGTGAAGTAGAAACACATTTGTACAATTTACGTACTGTTTGGAAATAATGACTGTAATCATAGGAATATCTTCATTTGCAGTAGAAGAATAAACAAGGTGCTAACTAATGAATCTGCCTGTTGAATTTCCTTCCCTGGTTATTAGACTAAATAACACTTCAAAATTGTATTTTCTCCTCTTCCCCGGTATATATTTTTCTATGGCCTAAGTCTTCTTTCTTTCAGCTTCTAGACAATGTAAACTTTATTGTGTTATGGAAGGGACGATGTATCCAGAAAATAATACGAATGGACGAAAGGGATGATCATTTGATTTGATCATTTTTGAGGTTTCAGAAACTTAATACTCAGGTCAATGGGAAAGACACATCTGCACAGCTAAGAGACTTAGGAGAATGCAAATGAGGAAAAGCAAAACTTCCCATTTCCCTTCTGAGAATAGACAAGATTTCCTCGGTGTGAGGAAGACAGACACTGGGGCACAGGGTAAGGGCCAAAGGCCTGGTGTCTCATCATGAGACACTATCAGGAGTGACGCTGATATTCAGTCACCCAGCCTTTTTTGAGCAAGCAACACCTATTACCAATGCTCCAGAATCCCCTGAAAGCTAGTGAAATGCACTCAGAACCATCTAGTTGCCATTCGAGTGAAAGAGGAGCCATATTAGTCACCCTTGCATTTAGCTATCATACTTAAGAAGGATAAAATAATTATAAAAAAGCAAACTCACCACAAATAGAAAACACTGGAAGAGACTTATCAAGAATATATGGGACTTGAATGAAATATACATGAAATATTATACAATTATTAAATATATATTTATATATGCATACGTTTAGTATACAAATACTATATGTGTACAGCACTTACATTAGAGAAAGCTGAGAAGACTTAAAATTATAAAAATGTCCATTTTTTTCATTATACATCTAATAAAATATAATCAAATGCATAATAGTAATTGGAGAAATTGACAAAACAATTCTAATATTCAATAACTCGTCATATTCTCAGCTTTCTTTTCTCTCCTTTCTTTCACAATCCTAACATACAAAGGGCAGTTACAATGGGCTTTTCAGTGTTTCTTGAATGAATGCCATCTCCTTTCTTCCTGGCTGGTAGTCAACTTTGATTCATTCCTTCAGATCTCTTTCAAATAATGTTAAGAACAAGGGCACCAAGAAATAGGCACACTTGGGTTTAGGCCTGTTTCTTTTTTTTACCTATTATAAAAGTGGGAAATTCACTAATTTTCTTCAAGACTGGTGGATCCCAACTAGGAAAATATCTGCTCCTTCTACATCAAAAACATAGGAAAGTGCTTAGGGATATACACTGAATGTCTTCAGCCCTGTGCTGTACTGGTTCAGGCTTTCTCTGGGTGGCCTGAGATATATCATGGCCTGGGAGTAGAAGATAAACAGATACGATTAGGTTCCACTTCTCAGAAGACAGAGCTGATAGGACGGAGAGAATATTCCTGGGGAAGTAGAGAGAGTAAAAAGGAGACTAGAATGTGGAGATTCAAACTACATTTATGGAGGAGCACGAGAACACAGGTTATATACATTTCGATTTTCAGCAATATGTATGAAGGAGATAATTCAAATCCATCCTCCTGCACAAACCAACCGAAAATACTGAAATAAATGTTAAAGTGTCTAAACACATGGAATTGCTGACTTGGTAGAAATGAACTATCATAACAATATCAGAGTAGAAGTGGGAGCCCAAGAGACAGTGGATGCTGAGAGTACTGGCGTAGCCAGTCTGAGGAGACAGTCTTCCTCTTTACTACTGGGACCAGACAGGGCTTCACCCTCTAGATCAGAGTAAATCAAAGGTATGGGAAGTTGCCTTGCTGCTGAGCAGAGCAGGGAAATGCAAACTAATTCTGATAAATTATAACCACAAGTTGGCCATTGCAGCAATATTGAGGACAAGTAGTAACATCTGGGTGGTCCAAACATTTTCTTGCCCTCAAAATACTCAGACATTGAATTGTTTTGTTTTTTGCTTTTTTGTTTGTTTGGTAGTAAAATACACATGACATAAAAATGTACCATTTCACCATTTTATTTATTTATTTATTTATTTATTTTTTTGAAAGCAGGATTTATTGAAAGGACAGAAAAGTTCCCACAATGGGAGGGGGCCCAAAGGGGTTGCCCCCCATTTCACCATTTTAAAGTGGTATTTAAGTATGTTTGCAAATATTTTCAAATAATCATATTTATGTTCAAAACTTACGTTATATCACTCAGAGATTCAACAAAAATATTTGAAAACAGGCAGTCCTCGCTTTTCAGGGTACTGAAATTAAAGAATGCTGATTATAAAAGAATACATTCAAATTTTTAAAAATTTAAGTTTATGAAATGAGTTGGATTAACAAAAATATTAAGATCAATGGAAGGACTTGGTAATGGAGTAGACTACCCAGACCCAGAAGCAGTTGTGAAATATTAAAGTCTGAGAAGTCTGGTAAATATTAAAGAATTCTTTTGTTTGCAAATGTAAACATGGACACAAAAATACATGAATAAAATATCTCAGGAAGGCAAATAATAATAATAACATAATTATAGTAATTTGAGATGTCTTAAAAATTATGACAAATGACATGTTTTATTGGATTAACATTTAAGAGTTCTCCCTAAACATGATTCCTAACCTCTTTTTGTTAATTGTACACAAATGGTCAAATCACATGAACAAAAAATGAAAACTTTAACCCATTTCTAGGCTGTTTCCAGAAAGTTAAAGATCCAATGATATTTAACAAGCAAAGCTTGAGTCCTTACATGTCCACCTCTAAAGGAATTTAGGTAAGAATTTTAAAATTTTTCATGAAAAAATAACACTTTTTAAATCATCAAATTAATATAGCAATATTTTCATAATATGGTAAATGTTGGGGCACAATTGGTTATATTAGACTCCTACCTACTTAACAAAGGTAGTACCAATTAGTTTATCTCATCTGATCAAAAACTACAACATTTTATGTTCAAGACTTAAGTTATATCACACAGAGATTCAACAAAAATATTTGAAAACAGGCAGTCCTCGCTTTGCAGGGTACAGTGTTAACTGAAACTTGTGCACCATCTCCTTCCTAAAGCAAAGACTGCTTGTGTTCTAAGTAGTTCGTTTTTATTTTTCACACAAATATAAGCATATGCCAAGTAGCGAAATGTAATAGTCTCACTCTATGGGTAAGATAAGGAACTCTTTGAGCAATTTAAAATATCCTTTGTTTTCCCAAATACCGTTCTGTTTTTATAAAATAAGAAGGGAGGAATGGAATTTAATTTGCACTGAGTTACACTGATTAATACAAATGCTGTTTTTATCTGAGAATATTATTCTAGGGTCTATTTAATGTGACTGAAAAGTCACAGATTACCATATATAACCTTAAGTGAAACTTAAAATGCTCATTCCCGTGAGCTTTATTTTATATTCTGAAATCAGATAAGTACATTCTATTATGAAATGCTCTCTTTTTAAAAGGACTCTACAAGCACAAACAGATGGATTAATTACATTAAAAACTGACACGTTAAGTATAAAGTTAAAGAAGCCAAACTTATGCAAATAGAAAATTTATCATTTAATACCCAATTGAATCTAAATGAATTCTTTTTTACTGTCATCAAGTTTCAAAACATTTCAGGCATGGGATAAGAGGCAATTTATCTGGCATCATAGAAATCTGAGAAAATAATTTCTTCCTTTTCGATTTTGAGAAAAATCAACTCTTATGTATAGACTAATAAAAAAAACTTTAGGATAGAGACTTTTTTAGAGAGTAGGTCAATGTAAGGAAAACATAGACCATTCATTTCCCCAAATCAGCATTTTCTTTTTCCAAACCTTATTGTCCTTATCTCATATTGCTGGGAAAATAGCAATTACAGAGTAACAGAAGGTTCACTTTTCTCCAGAGCACTTTCATGGTCAGAGTCACCAATTAAAAGTATTGCCAGATTTCAAACGATATCATAAAAGACAAGTAATTTTTTTCTTTCTCATTTTTATAAATCAAAAAGAAGGAATATAACTATCTATTACAAGCTGTAAATGTATTAAATTTCTCTACTTATTACTCACTTATTTTTGTGTGTGTGCAAAAACTGTAGTTATAACTACACACCAGAATGTGGACTGTGGTGGTGGAGAGCACAGACTCTAGAGCCAGAGTGGCTCGACTCATAGCTTACCTCCATGATCCCTAGCTATAAAACCTTGGGTAAGTTATTTATCCACTCTGTGCCTCAGTTTTCTCATCAGGAACATGGGATAATAATAGTTTCTAGCCCATAGTGCTATGAAAATTAAATTAATTAACCATAAAAGGCATTCAGGTGAACACGATACACACTTGATAAATATTACAAAAATAAAAATTAAATATAACCACACAAAATATGGGTGATGACATAGTTATTGTGGGTAGGTAGATTTCTATTTTGAAGGAATTTTTAAGTATCTTTATTTTTATTTCCCATTCCGTGTTCTAAGCCTTCTCCCTCAAATCCCACTATTTGGATAATAAGAGGTCAGGCTAATAATTCACCTTATCTTTGAATTTTCTAAGTCAAGTTTTCTCTGTCACAGCAGGAAGAGAGGATGAGAGGACAGACAGGGAACACATCAGAATCTAAGGTAGTAAAGCGCATTCATATATGAGTTCTTTGAAAAAATTCTTTGGCAATTTTAATTCAGGGACTAGTCTTCATACACTGATCCCATTTTTTCTCTCCTCAGACTCCAAAAAGAAATTAGTTTATTAGAAGTCAACAGTTTAGCAGTGGTCAAGAAAAATGGAGCCAAGTCTAGAATTGGAAGTCTTACAGAAAACCAATTAAAATAAGACTGGAAGAATTATTTAACCACTTTTATCAATAACTGTCTCTCATTTACATATACAGATCTGAAAATTCTTTTATGAACACTCGAAATGTGAAGACTTTTTACAATTTGTAATTATAAAAGTAATAATAATGTCTAATAATTTATTATATGGCAGGCATTCTGATAAACCCCCTGTATGGATTATATCATTTAATTCATATAGCTTCATGAAGCAGTAACTATTAAGCCTTATGTCACAGAGATTTTAAGTTACTCATCAAGTGACCAGTGTCCAGATTTGAAATCAGATTCTTCTGACCTCAAAACCCATGCTCTTAAGTCCTATTCTAGAGTGACTTGTGATTTACTTGCTTGGTCTGATTCTTCTTGTGGTAGACATAATCATGGCACTCTTTCTAACCTTACTCAGACATGAGAAAATTCAACTTTCTTTGGGAGAGTTAATTCCACCTGAGGGATTTTCAGGGCACATCTCTGTACCACCTGGAACCCAAATGAGAGAATTGGGATTATTGTTACCCTAATTTTATTCTTCAGATGTCAACCATGTCTTTGGACATAAAAGAGAATGAACTTTTGAAATAATTTTCAAGGACTTCCGATCTTTTCCACTTGCTAAAACTTTCAAGTATGAAGATATGAATTATATGTCAAATTCTTAAATCAGATGTAAAAGCTATGAAAGACTTAAACAGCTTTCAAGATCAAGTTGTGAGGCTACATATATATGAAAGAGAAATGACATGTGTTAGATTTTAATGTTAGAATTCAAGTTATTTAAACTTAGTTGAGGTGGTTAGTCACGAGGTTTGTGTATGGAAAACAGACAAAAATATTGAGTCCATTTAAATAGTAAGAATATACAAACTAGATGGAAAATGTAATGGAGGCATCTTTCTCCTGGTTTCCTTCCTTATTATTATATTTCAAGCAACAGCTTGGCCCTGCCAAGTCATCATACTACACTGAATTTAGAACTCTTATGGGCACAAGCTTTCAACAGAAAGATTCCCTTACCATAATATTAGTAATTTCATGCAGCTTATTTGAATGTCAGTGGAAATTTAGGGTGCCCCAACAATATATTGATTTCCAAAAGTAGAAATGTGGTTCTAATATAACTGCTTGCAAATATTACTGTCATCTACTTTTGAGCTATATTTATTTTTGTGAAATGAAAATGATAGTTTTATTTTAGCAAGAACAAGTAAGGGAATATTTGATTTAAAAGACATTGGTAAATCTTGTGTAATTGCTTCAGCGTTGAATTTAACACTGAGTTTTCCCTGTGAACTCATACATTAAAATAAATGGCTAGAGAAGACTTCGTTTTTGAAGACTAATCACATTACCCCCATTTATCTAGTACATATGGAGAATTTATGGTACACGTGTGAAGGGATGTTGTGTGGACATGCTTGGCTCAAAAACACATGCTTAGTGGAAAGTAGGAGGAAGGGCGCTTGTGGGATGAAGGTAGAAATTTAGGGTCTAAGAGCAGAAAACATTTGTCACTGAGCAAAAAGATGTATAAAAGTGATATTTCTCTGAGCATTTGCTATATAGCTCAGCCCAGACAGATACTCAATACTAATTGCAAAACTGGCACAGAGGTAAATGGTGGTAGGAGGGAGAGCAGATTTGTATTCTGATGTCTCTGGAAAGTTTTATTCTGCTAAAAACTAAGACACCTTATGAATTTGTACAAATACTTCACTATTTTTTAAAATAATTTTCTTTTTTTATCAATAAGGGGAAGTCTTTTCATAATAAAAATATATAAATACAGATAAGAAGAAGAGAAAATAAAGACCTTTTATAAACCTACTTTCAGAGAAAATCCAGCATTAAGTATTTTGCACAACTTCTAGAATGTCTGTGAGCATGTGTTTGTGTGTCTACATGTTTATACAAAGAACCAATGAAAACAGAAATGTACACAAATATTTTGTAATCTGATTTCTGAACATATGTTGAGAACATTCTTCTCTGGGATTAATTATTTTTATTTTCTTTTAAAGCTTAACGTCTACCTATGAAGCAAGCAAGGAGAATTTAAATTCTGGGCTTAATTGTGGACTAACTTTGTTCTGGACCAACAAAGTGGCTGTGGATATTGAAATAAACTTAAGGGAGAAGAGACCTTGTTATATTGGATTTGTTATTTTCCAAAGAAAGGAATGCTGGGTAGAGCCAGAAATGTATGATTCACACTCTGGATTTTGACAAAAATACAGAGAAGATAATGGTAAGATGTGCCACTGATTCTAAAAATGAATATGACACATATATTTCTGCATTTCTTTACCCACACATTTGTCCAACAAGCATTCTTTCCCTCAATATATAAGAGACATTAAAAACACAAGTACAAATCAGACTGTCTGGATTTGAATTTTAGGTTTTAGGTCTCAGTGTCCTTTAAAGCCAAATGATATAGAGAGCTTAGATCAGTGCCTGGTATGATCCCTGCATCCCCTAAACATACACTGTTATTGTTATTGTTAAACTCTAGTCACTGATAGTCTTTTCTGCTTACTTGGAACTCTCCAACAAAATGTTCAAGTACTAGAAGTAACATTCTTAAGGAAAGAGACTATAATTTGCTTACAATTGAATCGAAATCACAGCTGTCTGATTTATAATAGGTGCGAAAAATGAACAAATATGCATAAAGAAATCTTTCCTGTCCTATTCTGTCTTCTAGCCTTAGTTCATTTTATTAGTTATCTGCAAAATTCTCTGATTAAATTTTTAAAATTTAAGCTAGCCAGAGTTGATTTCTGCTGTTGCCAATTAGAGCATGCCAACTGATAAACTGACTCAGATGCCCCAAGGCCAAAAAAGATATTAGTGTTCACTGGGGAGGTATATTTAGAGAGAAATTAATTTATTAGTTTGTCAACTTATAGGGAATATTTTCATGTAATTACAATGTTTCCTTTAATACATGACTTCAACATTGGGAATGTGATTAATGAAAATTGATGTAAAGACTCGATCGCAATGAACACAGACTCTGGACTCAGTAGCTGGGTTCCAACCCCGGCTTTACCAGCAAATCATGGAAACTCTCAGGGCTCAATTTCCTATCCATAAAATTGAGAAAATAATAATTTTGACTTCACAGGGTTATTGAAAGTATGCAATGTGCTTAATAGATTGTCAGGAATATTATAAGAATTAATGAGTGCTAGGAATAATAACATAGATAATGGTTAATAATAAGACCAACAGCCTAGAACCAGCCCTGTGTTGAGTGGGCTCTATGAAGGACAAGGCTAGTGAAGTCCAGTGAGGGCCCATAATAAGTGGGTATGCTGCTAGACCCAAAACTAATCTGATTGAATTCCCCTGCTATCAAAGCATGTTAACAGATGCCTAATCCTGGAGGGAGCAAAATTAAATACAGTAATCATTAAATTAAATGTGAGTGCCTGAAAAAATTATAACATGAGATTTAAAAAACTAGCTATATGCTATTTATCATTTTAGATAGAAAATGTTAACAAATAAAGGATGGGCAAAGGGTAGCAGCAAATACAAACAAGTAAACAAACAAAATAAAAATAGGAGTAATAATAGTAGCTGACAAAGTGAAATTTAAAGATTAAAAGCAGTAATGAAGATAGGGAGAGACATCATAAAA
This sequence comes from Tarsius wallacei, assembly GCA_963574415.1. NCBI lineage: Eukaryota > Metazoa > Chordata > Mammalia > Primates > Tarsiidae > Tarsius > Tarsius wallacei. Next base: position 19,361 of record CAUYQG010053703.1, read on the forward strand.
TTCAAAGAGGAACAGTTTATGCTGCAAATGTAACTAACACATCTGCATTTTCAAGCAAGTTGATAATGAACGCATACAGGAAAAACCATTAGCTATGCAAGGTGAACTTAATAAAAATAAAATTAGAGCAAGAGTTTTCAATAGTCCTCATGGAATTAAACAGATCTACTAAATGAAAAGTAAGTAAATACATAATGAACTCATTAATAAACTTGATATATTAAATATACAGAGATATTATAATCCTTCAAAGAGAATATTTATTTTTATATGTCCACAACTACTTATACAAATTAATCATTAAAAAATATAATGAAATTTTAAAAAGCATAGTTATATTTTTTGGGATATTTAAAAAAACAAACTAATGAAATTGGAAATAAAGATAATCAAAATAATCTTATTCAAAAATAAAAAAAATTGTACTTGTATATAATTTCTTGAAAATCTTTAGATAAAAACAAAATTAAATGCAATCTAGACAATACTGACATGGAGACTATTTCATCCTAAACATAGTGGTATATGAAAGCTATAACTGGAGGACTAATTTTGGTCTTAGGAGCTGTGATTTTTGAAGAAGACAGATAAAAAAGAAAATTAAACTGTTACATAGTATCTTAAATAGAAAATACATGATAAACAAAAAGAAAGTTTAAAATTAAGAAAATTGAAAATGAATTTTAAATAAGATGGATATATCAATCTGAAAGCTGGTTGTCAGAAATGGCTAGTAAAATAGCCCCCTTGTAAGAATGATTAGGAGCAGAATAAATATATGAAATACATATAAAAGTATATAAATATATATATATAAAATAAACTTGTTTACTAACCATAGGTTCAGGAGAGATTAAACACATTTAAAAGCACTATTATTTGAAATTCTATGGAAACAAATTAGAAATCCTAGAAAAAAATGGGTGATTACCTGGCCAAAACCGTATTAACACAATTATTCCCCAAAGAAAAAGACAATCTGAGAGCCCACTCCAAAAGAGATCAAAAGGTGTTTAGAATATACCATGAAGTTACCAGTTCTGGATACCTTTAAAGCTGAGTTTTATCTATCCTTTGAAGGAGACTTACACTGTCACACAAATGATTCAAGTGTCATAAAATATGAAAATTCTCCCCAAGTCACTTTATGTGAATACTAAACCTGACAAAGGTAGTACAAATGAAAACAATATTAACTCATTTTAAAATAAAAATACAAAATTCCAAATGAAATGTTAGAAATAAAATCCAAAGGGAGGCCCAAACTTCACCTGTATGATGTTTTCTTATGTACTTAATCCAGAACTGTACCCCACATCTTTAAAATAAAAAAGAAATCAAAGATCATATGTATACACATGTAAAAAATAATTAAAAAATAAAATCCAGTCATGTATTAAAAAATAATACATATGATTAAGCAAGTGATTTAGTATCAGAAATATATTAAAGGAAGAAAATACGGTCTATAATCATGTTTATAGACACTGAGAAGTTATTTGATAAAATTCATTCCCAATGAAAACTCAAATCAAATAAGACTAGAAAGAAACTACTTAAATAAAACAAATGACATATCATGATCCAATAGAAGCACTTTCTGAAAACCATTTTATCTTCAGGTTTTATTATGCCTTTTCTGTATTTCATCACTTTTTTCTCCTTTCCGTGAACAAACATTTATTGTGTCTATTATATATCAGGTGCTGTGCTGGGTCGCATTTCATAATAAAGACACAACTTAAAAGGAAACAAACAAACAAATAAAAGCAGCAAGTGAAAACAATACAAAAAAAGTGACAAGACATTGGGACCAGGTTTAAGAATATTGACCAAATTGAACTCAGGTTTCCTATTCTGAATCCAAGGAGAAGTGGAATTAAGTTTTAAACATATTATAGATTAAAACACTTTCTACAAATAGAGAGATTGATTTATTAACGATTACATGATCTATTTTTTCTCACATATTTTGTTCACACTGTCTGAACAACAACAATAACAGAACAAAACAACTGTAATAGCATATGCCAAAGGAAAGAGCATGCATTTACAGCATCTCCTGGTTGCCTGTGCTTCTCTGGTGTTTTACAAAGTTTGCATTTAATTAGAGCGTCCTGAAGTGACTGCAGGCAGGTGAAGCCGCTATTATGCTGCGGGGAGAGCTGACAGACAGCTTCAGGAGCGTTTAGTTAACAAATCATTACTTAGTGTTTGTAAGACTTCTACCTGAACCCAAACAGAACGTGTAACTGTCTTGGAAGAACAAAGCCATCAATTGTAAAACAAACCTTGGTAAAGGCAGCTAGGATCAGCAGGGAGGGGAAATAAAGTAATTTATTCAAATTGTATATTTGAAGAGGAAGAATGGTTTTTTCCCCTAAAAATAACATAAATTTGGAGTCATTAAAAAAAAACAAAGAAAATGTGAACAATGATTTTCTTGCTCAAGGACAAGTTGTGTGTTTGTTATTTAAGTTAGAGAAAAAATAAAATGAAATGGAAAAGAGAGTTACAAAATCATTTACCTAGGAAAGGACCATGTGTCAACTCTGTAACTTTTGTGTAAAGCATGCTGCAATGTTGGGTTTAGTTTTATCACTGAAAAGAGAAAGGCAAAATTTTAACATAATACTGTATTGTGATTTCGTGACTTCTGCCATATTCGGTACTCTTCATCTTAATCTTCTAATTGCTGAGGCCATAAACAGGCAGTAGAGAGAAGGGTAAGGCTGAGAACAGAAAAAAATAGGTCAAAGCAGCAGAGTTAACTATTATTTTTCAAAGACTATGGGAGGCATTGAAATTCTGATACCTCATTCTTGTGACAAAAATTGTAATGAGAACAGGAAATGGTACCACATGAATCCATTGTCCTGACAATGATTTAATGAGAATGGGAAATGGTGAGAGCATAACTAATTCGCATTATGATCCTACAGTTGTCATCTTGTGGTTCTGCTCAGATGCCGTAGAATGAAGGATGTCGACATCAGCTGGGAGAGTGCAAAGAAAAGCATGAAGACGGTGACATTGTGTGGCCTGAAAGTAATGGCAGAACGTGTTAGCCACGGAGGGGTAGGGCTCGGGAGGGGCAAGAGGGGGATACAAAGCATGGAGTTTGTCTGCTGAATGATAAAATGGGAATACATTTAAAGATGGCACTGTAAGGGAAAGACCAGCGTGAAGGCAAAGGCTGTGATGGAAAACTTGAGACAGGAAGTAATCCAAAGGTCAAATGAGAATGTACAAACAGGTGAAATCTGATAAAGTTCTTCTGGGAGATTTTTAAGTTTGTTGAGCAACAATTAATTTAGTGGCTCTAACATGCTATTTCTTTTCCTTCCTGAGTGAAGTTTTGCTTCCAAAGCTCTAATTCAAACAATATGTTTTACAAGTAAAGCGAACAAAGATACCCCATCCCAGGTTATAAAGTTCTGACATGAAGTGGTTGGTGGGAGAAAGAGCATCATTTAACCCAAGTATGTTGGTGGAAACCAACAGGTGATGTGCCAAGGTTATTTCGAATTTAAAACCCACATATGGCAGATAGTAGTTTATTTATTGTTAAATTAAGTTTTGGCCTATTTCTCCAAATAACAACTTGGGTTCTAGATGGTTTTCAGAACTTCTAAACTTCCATGAGCATGCCAAAGAAATCTTAATTGTCTGGAAACATATTACCTTGCATGGAAATCATAAAGGTCAATAAATCACCAGAAAAATTGATAAATGAATTTTTAAAATTATGCACTTTCGGGTCTGATTTTCTTCCCAAAACGTGCTGGCTAGTCATTTAAAGTGGATCCTTAAGAAAATTCCTCTGTAAGGTCGGCACAATATTTAGCATGCTTCTGACAGATGAATCCTTCCCAGGATAGAGAAAATAGAGTCAAGAAAGAGATCAAATAATACAAACCTTTTGGAAGAGAAGTTGCACTTTGCTAATTACAATTACAAGGCAGCATAAAAATTACATTCCGTATTCATTCTGTAGAATCATAATAATGGTAATAGTAACAATAATGATAAAAGATTGTAGTTTTTGCATTCAGTTTGTTCTTAGCATTTTTTATTTAAACATAACGATAAAGAGAATATTTGTAAAGTTGAAAAGCAACTTTTATAAATTGAAAAGTACTGTGATTCTCTCACCACTAGTCAAAGCTTTTCAGACTAAGATAAATGACTTTAAGCCATTAGAAAAAAATTACTTCAAACTTATGTGTGTCTAAGCCCCTCTACTTTGCATTTTGATTCATATTTAAAATATTGATTCCATCAAATGGAGGAACAGTTAGTGTCAGCCAAAGATGATGGAGAAAATGAAGTCAAAGGGGAACAATGTAAACAGTGGATTTATTTATTTACCCTTAGGTGAAGGTGCCATATTTCACTTATATTGAACATTTATTCAATTTATTTTATTAATTTAATCCTCCTAAAGTACTACTTCACACTCTGATGCAATTTCAGATCAGACAGATCACTGTGTACTTGTTGGATTCATGGTTAATGATACATGAATTTATAATCTAGAATGATTCATAATTGAGTGAGCTACCTTATTTTACTCCCCTATTATAGGAGAGGTTCACAGTGAAAGACTATAATGGTCAAAGAAGAAATGTGAAAGATATTCTCAAAAGTTGAACTATACTATACAGTAATAATGTCTAGTGAAAATGAAATATTTAATGTCCATATTTAGGCTCTCACTCATTTATTATGTGGCCATGTAAGGGATGTCAAATGCTGATGGGAATTTCAATTTGACCTGGCAAAAATGAAGTAAGCAACATACAGTATTTCATCCATTATGTCCATTTTCACAATGAAGGATTGGTTCCATAATACTTTTTATTCAATCCAATGTCAAGGTCTTAAAAACAAATTTTGAAAGCACTTAAGCGGTTCTTTTAACAGCTGTATTTAGTAACAAATGGCAGATATCTATTAATGCAAGTACATCTTATATAAAATATTTTAATATGGATTTTAGGTGATAGTATGTGCTTATTAACATCAGGTGTAAATTGACATATTACAGTAGCTCTTTTCGATGAAAGATCCATTTAGTCTCATCTTCAAATTATGGATTGATACACTATTCTGTGCCATAATGGTTCCAAAAGCATTGTTAGTGCAATGTATTATTCATGTTTTCAGGTACCATTGTTTCAGTTCATAATAGAGTACTGAACAATTGTGAGTGAAGTTTATAATGAACTAAAGAAAACTACATAACTATAGTATTTTAATAGATTATTGAGTCAGCACTGAGGACATCTAGGAACTATGCCCACATCAGTATTGGACACTGTGCTTAAATTTGAGAAACACAGATCTTTCTGTCCCGAATGATCTACTCCTACCACACAAGTACAGTGTGTTTGAGATGATATTTTCAAAAGTGTATATGATCATCCAGTATTGTGATTATTGTGGTGATTCAATTTGTATATCATTGCTTTATAAGTGAAAATATTTAACTGAATTTAAATTAAATGTAGTTTAAATATGGGCCAATATATTTTCTTTAGGGATAAAACAAATTATATTATGTTGCTGTAGAACCTAAACATTGTAAAACTTTCTTCCCAAACTTTACTGTGCTTGCAAAGTCACCTGGGGATCTTGTTCAAATACAGATTCCAATTCAACAAATCTGCAACGGGACCCAAGATGGCATTTCTAACAAGTTCCCTGGGTGATGCCCAGGCTTTTGGGTAGTGGACTGGTAAGTTACAGAGGATCGCTGTAGACGTCCAAGTAACTACCCCCTGGTTCAAGATTTGCCTCTCTGACCCTTAGTTTCCTAATACTAACCACTTCTAAAGAATCTTATACTAAGATACATATGAAATTTGTGTAATGGCCTCTTTAGTTTTCTATGGCTGCATAACAAACTACTTCATCTTTTGGTGGTTGCTATTGGAGATTAACTACCTTGTTTATTACCTTGTGCTTAATACCCAATAAATGCTTGTTTAAAACAGATTCTTGAATGAGTTCTAGTCTCTGACAGAATGAAGCCGATGATAGGTAATTATCAGTATCAAACCCTCACAAGGCAGCTGATCTAATTATTGGAAAGTTCTTCCTACTTTAATTGATATTTGTCATCTTATAAGATATATTGCTTCTGGTTGTGTAGTGAGAACTGAGAAAAAAATAGACCTAATCCCTTTCTGGATGCCAGTGTTGCTAATATTTTAGGACACATGATTATTTTATTTTCCTTTATAAATTTCATTATAATTTGTTTTTGTTCCCTGGGCGTGGGACCTTATGCCTATAATCCCAGCACTTCGGGTGGCCTAAGCAGGAGGAATGCTTGAGCCCAGGAGTTTGAGACCAGCCTGGGCAACATAGTGAGAACTCATCTCTATTAAAAAATAACAATAAATAAAATAATAAAAAGATCATTAAAATGTTTTTGTACAGAATACCTTTACTTGGTTCAAAACCCAAAAAGAGTCAGAAGGGTATAGTAACAGATACCATTGGGGCCTGGCCCGGCCTGTATCTCCTGGGGTTAACCTCACTGTGCCCATGACTGAGAGCAGCTGTGGCTCTGCCCCAGGGTGCTCACCCACAGGCAGTCCTCACTCAATAAAAGTTTCCTTACCCACTGCTGGGATAGCTCTGATGTGCACTTTACATTATCTGAGGGAGGCTGCCAGTGGTCACCTGATTGATAAAACACCATTTATGGCTTCCTTCCTTTCTCTGCTTCCTGAGATCATCTCCTAAGTCAACTGCTCATTTGAAAATCTTCATCTCGGGGTCAGCTTCTGGGGAAACCATGTCAACTCAGGTGTGAAGTAAAATGTCTCCCCCTGAGTCCTTGTCTTGCTCTCCTTCTGCCCAGATCACACCCCAATAGGTAAATTATTATGTTCTTAGTTTATGTTTCTTCCCAAGGCTTCATTTTGTGAGTCTCAAGCAAATATATACTTATTCCTTTCTTTTTATATCAAGCAGAGCAAATTATACTCATACTATTCTGCACTTTGCTTCCTTCCCTTTATAGATCTTGGAAATCTTTCAGTATCAGTATACAGTGAGTCGGCTCATTCTTTTACATGGTTGTGTGGTATTCATTGCACGTAACGGACCAGTTGGCCCAAACTTCTTTGCTATTTCTTTTCCAGCCTACCCCCCTCTTATTTTATACAATTACTTATTAAATGACAATTTAATTACTTTAGTTACCTCTTCTGGACACAAACCAGTTCACTGATATCATTCTCAAAATATTATACCTCATATAAACAGTTATAACATATTGTTTCTAGTACAGTAGAAGGGTAATAATACTCTTTTTCCTGGGACAAAAATAAAGTCTAAGTCAACATGCAGTCACTGTTATGTCAGGGTGATACTGAATTTGAAAATAGATAATGTGTGGACTTTCTTATCTTGTATTCATAATTGATTTTTTAAAAACCTACATCTGGAACTTTATTTCTTTTTGTCTATTATATGCCACCTTGTTAGTTTTAGCTCATTATCCTATTCTATCTGGATAGCATAATCTTTTGATTCCATTTATTGTACATCTAATATATGCTAGATCCTGTAATATGCGTTTTTTATTGTTCATGATTTGATTAATTAAATCCTCATTAGTTAATTACTATCCCCATTTACAGATGAGAAAACTGATGCTCAGAGACACTTGCCAAGGTCATGTAGCCAGCTAGTGGTACAGCCCATTTTAGGTGGCGGCACAAGGAGAACTGGCATCCAATAGTTTACTTTCTCACCGTCATTAGTGGTACAATGTCAGCCGCGTGTCTTCCTAGTGGTTCCTCATCCTCCAAACATTTCTTTTTTTAAATTATTTTTAGAACTTTTGAAGCAGGTATGTCATTTTAGACTTTGGCCTTTCATATATTACTCTTACATCCTATGTCATTACGTTTTCAAGTTCTTATTTTCTTTTTAGTTATTAACTCATTGCAGATCATTCTGTATAATTCCATTACTTCTATTTGATATGTTATAAGAATTTAATTTATAGGAGCTCTCTGTTCCTTGAGACACCTTTTCTTTTGCAATCATTGGTCATGGAATTTTATGAATACGTTCCAGTCAACGTCTGAAACTTTACTGTGGGCTAGGTTAATGGTTTTATAATGTTGCCTTTGAATTTTGTGATGATAACATACAACTGCCACAGGGTGAGAAACATGACAATGTCTTGCAAATAGCCTTCTATCCCCCTTAATATGGTATTTGTATCAAAGCAAAACATACACGCAGTGTTAATATCTAATATTGCATAATCAAATTTTTTGAGAACTTGAAAGATCTAAGTTTGAAGTAGTGCAACACAAAAATTTTAAGGACGTTCACTTAGAATAATGTAAATTCTCCCAAATTTTAAAATTTCATCAGGGACTGCAGTTTAAAGTAGATAGACCTAGTAAACTGTAAATTTTGTCTATGATATTCCCATTATAGAGTACTCACCCCTTTATTGCTACCATTTAAAACACAGTGGGGTTTATACTCAGCTGGTGATTATTGTGCTGGATTTTAATATTCTAATATTTGCTATTATTTAAAAATATTCTTCTGTTATAATAACTCATATATCTTCAATTATCCTCATATCCTGGAGATAGACCTCATCTCTATCTTGGAAGCCCTACATACTTTACCCTAGGCTCTATTTGCCCTCTAGGCCAGCAAGCAGCTTTTCATCTGTTGTTCTATATGATGGCTCCTGCTTAAAATGGCATTTGAATAGCTTGTTTATGGCTAACAATATCTGAATACCAACTACCTGGAATCTATTTCTAACTAACCTGAGTATTCTATTCCTGGAGTAGCTTAAACTTCAATGAGAACTGGAGGGAACATGTAGTCTGACAAGGTAGTTGAACAAATGTGTTCCAGTCACTCTAAACTCCTCTTAAAAATACCAAAGAAAATAAATATGAAGACAAAGCTATTGAAAACCCAATTAGAATTCCCCATAACTCTTTATTTTTTAGGGGTGGGCAGCTAAGCAATTTCTTGCTCTGTTAGCCTGATGGAAGAACAAAGTCCCCAATAATAGCATCTTACATTAGAAATAGAAGCTATACTGAACAGGTAAATAAGAATCCATCTCTTAACTCTTGTTCTGAGTCATCTAGAACCAGAATTCTTCTACTTCCAATAGCTCCTCTCTATAAATTTATTATAAAGCCATGGGGGGATGGGGGATCTATAAACGTAAATGGACAGCGATGTAGTTTTGTGGAAGCTTATCTCACATTACTATGAATATAGGTGACCAATTATTCAAAAAATAGAAAGAAAAAAAGGATTTAAATAACATTTAATAATATTGTGTTGGCCGGGCTCGGTGGCTCAGCCTGTAATCCCGCGCTTTGGGAGGCTGAGGTGAGTGGATTGCCTGAGCCCGTGGGTTCGAGACCCGCCTGGGCAACTTGGCGAGACCTCATCTCTACAATAAATAAAAAAAAATCAGCCGGGCGTGGTAGCGCATGCCTGTAATTCCGGCTACTCGGAAGGCTGAGGCGGAAGGATCGCCGGAGCCCAGCAGGTCGAGGCTGCGGT
>CAUYQG010053704.1:0-10633 GCA_963574415.1 Tarsius wallacei
TGAGAGATTCTCCCACCTCAGCCTCCCAAGAAGCTGAAACTACAGATTCACACACATTTGGCTAATTTTTTTATTTTTGTTTTAGAGGCAGTGTCTCATTATGTTTCCTAGGCTTGGTCTCGCACTCCTAGCTACAAACAATCCTCCTGCCTTGACCTTCCAAAATGCTGGGATTACAGGCATGAGTCACCTCACCAGGCCAGCTCTGACAAATATAGAACGACGGGCATCCACCATGAGAGTATCACACAGGATAATTTGACAGCCCTAAATATCCCTTGTGCTCTGCCTGTTCACTCTTCTCTCCCTTCCCTTGACTTTCTGGCAACCACTAATTTTTTTAATTATCTTTATAGTTTTGCCTTTTCCAGAATGTCATATAGTTGGGATCATACCCTGCGTAGCCTTTCCAGCTTGGCTTCTTTCACGCAGGAACATGCGTTTAAATTTTCTACATATCTCGTCTCAGTTTGATAGCTCATTTTCCCCATCATCACTGAGTAATATTTCACTGTGTGGATGTACCACTGTTGGTTTATTCCTTTACCCGTTGAAGGACAGCTTGGTGGCTTATTTTTCATTATAATCTCATTGTTTTTGCTCAGGCTGCCATAACAAAACACCTTAGATTGGGTGGGTTAAACAACAGACATCATTTCTCATCTCACAGTCCTGGAGGCTGGAGGTCCAAGATCAAGGTGCCAGCCAGTTCAGCTCCTGGTGTAGAATCTCCTCCTGACTTGTAAACAACCATCTACTTTGTGGTGGCCTCTCATGGTAGAGAGGACACTCTGGTGTTTCTTCCTGTTCTTCTTACAAGGGCACTAATTCCATCATGAGCACCCACTCACATGACCTCATCTAAACCTAATTATCTTCCAAAGGCTACATCTCCAAATAACAACACATTGGGAGACTAGGACTTCAACATATGAATTTTGGGCAGATGCAAACATTACACTTATGAAAATTTTTTTTTCAAAGTCTCCTTGGACCTGGGCCAGACTTCCAACCCATGGGAGCCCTGACCAGAATGAGCCCTGCCCTCCTAGGAGGCATCATCATCATGTCCCAGAAGCCCCTTCTGTCACTCATCTCAACAGACTTCCTGGAAACTCCTCCTCTCAGGTCCTAAATAGGCCCAAAGACGTCTGAGTAACTGTGGTGAAGCAACTCACGCCCAAGTTAAAAATAGCCACCCACGGCACCCAGAAAGAGGAGTAGAATGGAGAAAGTCACCATGCCCCTGAGTATCTTCTTCAAATATCATGTCTTTCAAAAGCCACTGGGCTCTGAGAGAAAAGCATTATAGAAAGTATGCATGCATGATGAAAACATCAGCAGTCCATGGAGAATCATGTAGAAAAGGTGATTCAAAAGCTGTGGCTTCTCAGAACACACACACCTCACCCACCAGTGGGGCAGGTCCCAACCTGGGCTCTCTCTGCCAAGTTACGAGGTTTGCAAGCACATCCTAGTTAAAGTGCTGCAGACCTCATTGCTCCATATCACTATGGTCACCTTCAAAGTACTTCCTTTGGGAAGCTATGCACCAATGCCAGCACCTAGTCCACCTGCCAAAGCAATTTTGGGACTCTTTTTCTGGAATGGCCATCTGAACTGTCATTGGGTAATCCTTGATGTCCTGAATGTCATTAAAATGTCTTCCTTACAAGAGTTCCTTTATCTTTGGGTACAGAAAATAGCCATCGGGGGCCAGATCAGGTGAGTAGGAGGGTGTTCCAATACAGTTATCTGCTTTCTGGCTAACAAGTCCCTCACAGACAGCTCTGTGTGAGCTGGTGCACTGTTGTGATGCAAGAGCTCCTTCGGGACCATTTTTACACACACCTTTCTCACACCGAGAGTCTCAGTTAAAATAGTCCTGTTTCTCTACCAATGTTTATTTGGTCTGCTATGCTTCTCACAGTCAGCTGACTATTTTGATGGGCAATTTGATGAATTTTTGCAGTGTTTTCGTCAGTTCTGTTTGATACTGACCACCCTGACTTCTCTTCGCCAATGATGCTTTCTCTCCCCTCAAAAAAATGTCTAATCCATGTGTACGCTGCCATTTTCTTCATGGCATTGTCCCCATAAACTTAGAATAACGTGTCCCTGATTTCAATTCCACTCTTGTCAAGTTTAAAAAGAAATTTAATATTTGTCCATTGCTCTCCTTCAAGCTCCAACATTCTTGTGATGGCACGCAAAAGCATGGCACAACAATAATGAATGCCACTCAGCAAGACACTGCCCTATGTCAACACAAACTCAGCTGTGAGACACTGATCTGTCAACATTAGGAAACCTTACAGAGTTGTTTGTACAGTGCTGCCAGCACAAGGACACGGTGGCACATTCATGAACTTAATTGCCAGACCTCACAGACCCAGCTCCCCTGCCTCTACTGTGGGCACCACCCCAACTTCCCAAAACAGAGGGAGACGGCATCTTATCTCCAAACCAAAGTGTTCATCCAAACCCCAAACCACTGTGGCAGAGTTACAGCTTCTTTCAGACCCCATCTTGAGTTTCTCCTGGACCGTAATAGGCTCTACTGTTGCGGTGCCAACATGTCCTATGATACCCTGAGAGACTTAAAATGTCATAAAGTGTTAACTTTATTAGGGTCTTCCTAGAACCCTTCTCACTCAACTCTCCAGTTAGAGGTAAGTCTTCTGAGGGTCACAGAGTGAGACAAGAATTGAAGCCCCAGGATCCTGGGCAAGAATGGTTTCCCATGAAGTCCCTCAGTAATTAAGAAATAGAAGGGAACTGCTATCACCCTACACTTTGAACTTCAGTTGTCAAGCTGTGTTATTGAGGAGTCTTTTGGTTTAAAATAACAGGAAGAAAAGTTAAACAATAAAGAGAGAAGGGAAGGATTCAGGTGTGGCTTGATCCAGATACTGCTATCATCAAGATTCTTCTCTGACTGCCTTATACAGTGTCATCTTTATCCTAAAAGTGGATATTCCTGAAGTCAACCGGAAAAGTCCTCAGCCTTACTCAGCTTGACCTTTATAGTTACACACCCAATCTGATCCACTCACTGGCAAGAGGAATGGGATTACTGGCCCAGTGTTATCTGGAGCTAAAGACGGGCTCTGTCCTTCCACTCTGGCAGCTGCTGCACAGTAAGGGAAAGATGGAATCAGCACTAAGGAGACCACCAAAGAGATCACCCCCACATCCTTCCCCAATAATTAAATAATACTAGCCTGAAAGTCTACAGGCAGTGAGCTCTGTGCATCATAATAAAATATTGGCATGCTTCTGCTTTGCCTGACCCCCTAGGATGAGTCTGCCTACATCTCCAGGCAGAACATTCCATGGAAATAAACACCACTGGATAGACCTGGAATTAATCACAGAATTCCAGTCCTTTATTGTGTTTGTATTTATGGGGTGTGACAATTAAGTTTGCGAAATTGTCACCGTCTGCTTATGTTGGTGGCATTGTACAAACAGCTCGGTAAGGTTTCATAACTTTGGTGTATCAGTGTCTCTCACAGCTATGTTCATGTCAATGTACGGTGATGTCTTGCTGACTGGCATTCATTATTGTTGCATGTTTTTGTGTGTCATTACGAGGATGTCAGAGCTTGACTTAGAGCAACAAACAACCATTAAGTTTCTTATTAAACTTGGCAAGAGTGGAAGTGAATCAGAGATGTGCTGGTTCAAGTTTATGAGGATAGTGTCATGAGGAAAATGGCAGTGTACAAATGGATTAAACGTTTTTCTGAGGGGAGAGAAAGTATTACTGATGAAGAGAGGCCAGAATGGCCAGTAGCGAGCAGAACTGATGAAAAGATTGCAAAACTTCATCGAATTGTGTGTCAAAAATCGTTGGCTGACTATGAGAAGCATGACAGACCAGATAAATATCAATAGAGAAACAGTTAAGAAAACCTTAACTAAAAGTCTTGGTACGAGAAAGGTGTGTGCAAAAATGGAACCAGAAGAGCTCTTGCGTCATGACAATGCACCAGCTCACACAGCACGGTCTGTGAGGCAGTTGTTATCCAGAAAACAAATAACTGTATTGGAGCACCCTCCCTACTTACCTGATCTGGCCCCCATTGATTTTTTTTATGTACCAGAAAATAAAGGAAATATTGAAAGGGAAGACATTTTGATGACATTCAGTTCATCAAGGATTGCTCTGATGGCCTTTCCAGAAAAAGAGTTCCAAAATTGCTTTGACAGGTGGACTTGGTGTTGGCATCAGTGCATAGCTTCCCAAGGGCAGTACTTCAAAGGTAACTGTAGTGATATTCACCTTGAGGTATGCAGCACTTTTTCTAGGATGAATTTGCAAACTTGTCAGACCGCTAAGGGCAAATTATGCGAAATGCCATGGGTTGCTATTTGGACCTGCAACTGAAATCTCTTTCCACGACCTGCCTTGTGACTTACTGAAAGACATCCTGGCAGTATGATGAACTCAAGTGAGCCCAACACTGGGACTTCCCAAGGACCCCTGCACTTTGGAAGCATCCCACAGGATTGACTCATGGCACCATGACTCTCCCAGGTGGAACGCACACTCCGTTGGAATTCCAGGATGGGTAGGCAGACCACCAGGCTCTTTGACCCACCTGAGAAGGTGAAGTTAAAAAACAATTGGGAGCCCCTGTCTGTCTCTTCTGCCTTGTCACTCCTATAAAGGATTGCTGAGATTTTCATCATAAATGTATCCCTTAAGCAATGTCCAAGTACATGTTGTTGTGAAAAGTTAAGCAATATTTAGAAACATGAAGAGTAAAACAGTTTAGGGGCTCACTCAGGCTGGAGTGCAGTACTGCAATCCTAGATTACTGCAGCCTCAAATGCCTGGACTCAAGTGGACCTCCTGCCTCAGCCCTCCAAGTAGCTGGGACTACTGATGCTTGCCACCACACCTGGCTAGTTTTTTTATTTTTATTTTATTTTTTGTAGGGTCAGGGTCTCACTATGTTGCACAGGCTGATCTTGAACTCCTGGCCTCAAGAAATTCTCCTACCTCAGTCTCCTACCTCAGTCTCCCAGTCTCGCACTGGGATTACAGGCGTGAGCCACTATGCTGGCCAGTATATATGTATTTCTGAAAACATTTAAAAAGATGCCTTGAAGATCTACCCACTGGAAACCTGCCTATATCAGCCTCTAGAAACCCACTGCCTTCCTTTTAACAGTTGCATAGAACTCTCTAGTATGAATGAACCAGAGTTTAGTTAATCACTGCACTGGGAGTTTACATATTTTGACTCATTTTAACCTCGGTTAGCACTCTGTCTGTCTTCACGCCCTCCTTGTTTCCCCTTCATTCACACCTCTACATCCTACTAGCCTCTCAGCTCTTCCTCAAACACTACAGGAAAAGTCCTGCCCCAGGGTCCTTGCACTGGCTGTTCTCTGCCTGGAATGCTCTCAGGATAGTCTCAGGTGCCTCCTCTTCCCTTCCTAGTCTTTAATGGAGGACATTGTGTTAAATGAAACGAGCCAGGCACAGAAAAACAAATATCACAAGTTTTTACTCCTATCAGAGAGCTTAAAAAAAATGGGTCTCGTGGAGATAGGATGTAGAATGATGGTTGCCAGAGGCGGGGCAGATAGTGGAGCAGGAGGGATGAGATGGGGATGGTTAATGGACACAAAATAGATAGAAGGAATGAGATCTAGTGCTCACTAGCATGCAAGGGTGATTCCAGCCAACAGTAATTTATTGAATATTTTCAAATAACTAAAAGTGGAACTGGAACATTTCCCCACACAAAGAAATAACAAATGCTTGAGGTGATGGATGCGCCAATTACCCTGATTTGATCATTACATATTGTATGTCTGCAACAGAACATCGCATGCATCCTATAAATATGTACAACTATTATGTAGCCATAATAATTCAAAATATTTCTAATGTGTAAAAATGCAAAGAGATTCATAACAATAAAACAAATACAAAATAACAAAAGCTGCTTGTCCATGAGGGCTTCCCTAGCCACTACCCATCTAAAAGACCAAACCCATCCTCATCTTAACTCCTCGTACCCCAGTTCAGTTCTTTTTTTTTTTCTCAGAACTTAACACCAGCTCAGAAACACTCTGTCCCCCTCACCAGAACACCACTGTCCCACCAGAGCGGGGATTTTTGTCTGTTATGTTCCTTGCTGTGACCCCAGTGCTGGGATCAGCACCTGCACGTGGTAAGTGCTCGATAAACATCAGCTGAATGAATGAACGAATGACTGTGGTATGTAATCAGTAAGTTTTTGTCCTGTCTTACCAACGAGGAAACTGAGGCACAGAAAGAGGAAGTGCATAGCCAAAAGACTTAGCAAACCAAATGCAACTACATTATCCCTAGATACTCTTGGCTGCTGAGGGTCTTCTTCTGAGTCACTCGTGTAAGTAAGAGGCATCATTCCTACCATGTGCTCGGCTCTGTGGTGACACCTCAGCCCCTGCCCTTAGCAGATCACAGCTGGGTGACCAGGCGAGGCTAGAAAACTCACAGTGACAATTGTGAGCCCACTCAGGAGCGAGGTGAGCGGCATTTACAAGGCTTGGGGGTGGGAAGGCTCCCTGGAGGCAGTGACATCCAAGGAGCGGTTTGAGGATGAGCAGACAGAAGGGTATTCTGGGAGAGAGAGACAGGTAGAGTCCTGAAGGTTGGGAAGAGAGGGGGGTCAAGTACACGGAGGCTTGAACTAGACAGGGAAACTGATTGCAGCTAGCAAAAGGTCCTTCCCTCTCAGATGCTTCCGTGCGTTGCCCTCTCGAAAGACCTAACCCCTCCAAGCCATCGGAATGGGGACATTTTGCTAGTCCTTAAACTGTCCCTGACACTTCCAAATGCTGGAGGCTCCTTCTGCTTTAATCCATGGAATTAGCTTCTGGCCCCGCCAGTCCCGGCCCCTGAGTTGCGGGAGGGCAGAGGTCAATGCATTAAGCAGGGCAGATTAATACCTGGCCATAAATCCCAGAAGCCACATTTAAGCGGCAGTCATATTTCACACGGGATCGCCTGGCCATTGATCGGCCCATCTCGGGGAGGGCGCGCGCGTGTGTGTCCCGGGCCGTGTTTACGAGGCTCGCCAAGCCCTCCTGGGCAGCGGCCCCCACACACCACCCTTTGATCAGGGAAATTCAATGCCTGAGGTCTGGGCTTTATAGGCAAGCAAGTCTAGATTAAGAGAATTAACCACAGCGGATCACAACTCATAAAACGGTGCCTGGGCCCCACCGCAGCGTGGCCCTGGGGGACAGGTAGGAGACGGAGGGGAGGGGGCAGATTGGCTACCCAGGGCCCAGCCCAAGGACACCACTCCTCCATCCAACCCAGAGCTGTGCTGGGCAGGGTGGTGAGAGTGTGAGTGAGTGTGTGATTTCATCTCAATTCCCTCATACATTTCTTTTTCCTGTTCCTCACTCTCTCCTTTATATGTGAGAGATTGGGCATTTCCTAGAAACACAAGGACGTGTAGGCGATCTGTTTGTTTATTTATTTCTGCATTCTGTCATTCACTCATCAACAATTTACAAAGAATAGATAGGTCATCGGCACGCTTGTAAGTTGAGTTTTGTCCCTCAGAAAGATACATTGGAGCCCTAACCCTGGTGCCCATGAATGCAACCTTGTTTGGAAATAAGGTCTCCACTGATATAATTCCGTCAATATTGAAGTCATCCTGGGTTAGTCAGTCCAATGACTGTTGTCCTTAGAAGAAGGCTCAGGGAGACACACCGGGAAGTGGCCGTGTGACAACAGAGGCAGAAACAGGAGTGATGCTGCCACCATCCAAGGATGGACCAGAATAGCTAGCAGCCACCGGGAGCCGGGGGAACGACATGGAACAGACTCTCCCTCTGAACTCCCAAGAAGGAATTAACGCTGTGACACCTTGGCTTTGAACTTCTGTCCCCCTGAACTGTGAGTGTATAAACTCCTGTTGTTTGAAGCCACCCAGTGTGTGGTATTTTATGACTATAGCCCTAGGAAACAAACACAGGGGCCGTGTATACGGCAGAGAGCAAAACAGACTTAGCTTCTCCCTCCAGGAAGCTCCAGTCTCCCCAGGAGATAGACAAAGATGCAGCAGTTAGAATGCAATGTGATGAGTTCTGGGAAGGAGAGCACACAGACCATCTGGAGGGCAGAGGAGGGCTCCCTAGCTTGGAGGTATCATGGAAGGCTTCTGAGAGGAGGTGGGATTTGTGCTGAAGTCTAAGGACGATTGGAATTGGCTAGACCAAGATGGAAGGGAACGGTGCTCAAAGCAGGAGGACCAGCCAATGAGAGGGTTTTCTTGTTCCCCTAAACAAGAAAATGGTGTGTTTGAGGAGAGTAGAGAAACTCTTATTGCCAGAAGTGGAGAGAAATTTTCTGTCTTCATTTGTTCAGGCTGCTATAACAAAATGCCATCAATAAAATGCTTGGTGAGGCCCACTTTCTGGCTGTGTCCTTATGGTAGAAGGGACAAGGCAGCTCCCCGGGGTTCCTTTATAAGGGCACCAATCCCATTCAGGAGGGCTCCACCCTTATGACTGAATCCCCTCCCAAAGGCCCCACCTCCTTGGGGGTGAGGATTTTAACATAGGAATTGATTGGTGAGCATACACATTCAGTCCACAGAAGTGAGGCTGGTAGGAGAGCAGGGGAGGGGGATCCTGTAAGTCAGGGATAAGGAGCTTTGGTTCCTTTTATGAGTAGAGAGGGGTTACCAGGAGGTGAGTGGCACAGTCGGGGCTGTGGTGGGAGGTTATGGCTGGAGGTGCCTTAAAATACCACAGTAGAGCCAGGCACGGTGACTCAAGCCTGTAATCCCAGCCCTTCGGGAGGCCAAGGTGAGAGAATTGCCTGAGTCCACGGTTTGAGACCATCCTGGGCAACATGGTGAGACTTCATCTCTACAATAAATCAAAAAATTAGCCGGTAGCGCATGCCTGTAATTCCGGCTACTTGGAAGGCTGAGGCGGAAGGATCTCTAGAGCCCAGCAGATGCTAGGGTAGCTGTGAGCGTGCCACTGCACTCCAGCCTGGGCAATGAAGTGAGACTCCAACTCCAAAAAAAAAAAAAGCTGGGCTCTGTGGCTCAGCCTGTAATCCCATGCTTTGGGATGCTGAGGTGAGTGGATTGCCTGAGCCCATGGGCTCGAGACCCACCTGGGCAACTTGGCGAGACCTCATCTCTACAATAAATCAAAAAATTAGCCAGGTGTGGCAGTGTGCACCTGTAGTTCCAGCTACTTGGAAGGCTGAGGTGGAAGGATCGCCGGAGCCCAGCAGGTTGAGGCTGCGGTGGCCAGGAGTGTGCCACTGCACTCCAGTCTGGGCGACAGAGTGAGACTCCAACTCAAAAAAAAAAAAAAAAAAAAAGAATATACTTTTTTTTATAGGCTAGTCCCATTGGCTCATGCCTATAATCCCAGCACTTTGGGAGGCTGAGGCAGGAGGATCACTTGAGATCAGGAATTCAAGATCAGCCTGTGCAACACAGTGAGACTCAGTCTCTACAACATTTTTAAAAATTCTAACTGATATAAACTACCAGCAAGCAGTAAATAACTATTTTAAAACAAAAGACTATACATGTAAATATAGGTTGAGATCTGTGGTGTGTAGTCATATATTGGAAGCTTACGCAGGAACCAGATTTACAAAAAGATGTTTTTGTCTCCTTGCCCAGCAGCAGATGTTCATAGCTTCTGCTTCTGTCTGGGACTTGACTTCTCTCCTTGTATTTCAGATGGTGCCTTCTAGCTTCTGCTCATTTAAAGCTTTGCTTGTCACTGGCATCTGCTTCACCATGGCTGACACTATCCCATTACCTCTATGATCTCCCATCTCTCAGGATGTCTTTCATTTTTCCTCCCACTATCAACTAATTGACTTTTTCATAGAACTTCTTGTACTTTCCAACCCCAAGGCAGACTTCACGACTATCAATACAACTGGAAAAAAAATTAGAGCCCAAAGACCTCATGGACCACTGGTCAGCCTTTGGATTAGCTGTCTCAGGCTTGGGTGCCCTTCCCTGTAACTGAATGATATGAACAAGGTTCCAGGGTCATGTGCAACAAGTCACATAGGGTCTATCTCTCTGCTAGGGCTCTGGATATGACAGTTTTCATCATAAGAGGCTGTCAGATTGCCAGGAGTCATGAGTGTTGTCCTATACAATAGAAACACTAAAAATTTAGCACTTTACTAACCAGTGATAATCATCCTTTCCTTCTAGGTGACCAAAGCCATTGTGTACATAGAAGAAATGAGCAGCATGGCAGATGTCACTTTTCCTTCCGTCCCTCAAATTGTGTCCTTGTTGATGTATGATGACACTTCCAGAGCTAAGGAGAGTGCTGGCCCCGTGTCTGGCTATCCTGTCATCTGTATCACAGTGAGTAGGAAATTGACAAAATTGAGGA
Organism: Tarsius wallacei; assembly: GCA_963574415.1. NCBI lineage: Eukaryota > Metazoa > Chordata > Mammalia > Primates > Tarsiidae > Tarsius > Tarsius wallacei. Next base: position 10,417 of record CAUYQG010053704.1, read on the forward strand.
AAATTATAAAATAATTATTTTAAATAAGTCTGAACCTTGCTCAATATAGTATTGGCTTTGTCATGAAAAAATGAAGGTAGGAAAATACTATAAGGCTTAAACTTTGAACTTAGCAAATATAACATTAATCAAATAAAGGCTCCCATCTTTCTTCCTTCACCCCAACAAAAGCTCATTAACTGCTGTGTGTACAGTGTATGTTATCTCAGAGTCTGTC
>CAUYQG010053707.1:0-16193 GCA_963574415.1 Tarsius wallacei
GTGGTGGCGCGTGCCTGTAGTTTCAGCTACTTGGAAGGCTGGGGCGGAAGGATCGCCGGAGCCCAGCACGGTGCGGGCCCGTGAGCGTGCCACTCACTGCCTTCCAGCCTGGACGATTTTTTTATTTATTGTAGAGATGAGGTCTCGACAAGTTGCCTAGGCAGGTCTCAAACCCGCAGGCTCCCAAAGCGCGAGATTACAGGCTGAGTTACCGAGCCCAGCTCATTTTTAAAAGTAGTTTGATATCATGGCATATCTAGTATTTTTGCCTGATTTCAAAGATAATTTTGGCTTAGAAAGTTGAAATTTGTAGGAAAGCGGAAGCAAGAGTTGTCCATTTGTCATTCAGTTATGTCATCTGCCAGTATCTCCTTTTGAAGTCAGAGGCAGAAAGTATTTTATTAACCTAGAGAATAATGTTTTCTGGCAAATTTTTTTTGGCTTTTGTGACAATGAGAAAGACTTTCTGGACCTGTTTATAGATTGGTAGACCTTCTGAATCTAAGCTCCACTGTGTACCAGCTGTGTGATCTTGGACAAAAGACAACTTGTATGTAAGCCTCATTTTCTTTCTTTGTGAGATAGAAGTAACAGTAGCACCAATCTCATTGGGTTGCTGTGAAGTTTAACTCAGAAAGTACACATAAATCACTTGGAACAGTGGCTGGCCAATATTAAGTGGTGAGATATTAGCTGTTGGTTTTACTATAAGCTTTTCTATATTGCTAACTTGAATTCTTTTTTATTTTTTGTAGAGGCAGGGTCTCGCTATGTTGCCCAGGCTGATCTTGAACTCCTGGCCCCAAGTGATCCTCCTGCCTTGGCCTCCCAAAGTGCTGGGTTTAAAGGCATGAACCACTGCATCCAGCCTTAAATTCCTTTACTTGAATGAGAAGTGGGCTGATTTAAACATTTTCACTACCACTGCCTACCCCAAGTATTGGCATCACAGTTTGGATGTTATTAAGCTCTGTTTAAGAGCACAGATAACCAATAGAGTTTTATTTCTCTAAATAATTGGGAATGAATGCTGGCTTCCTGGGGTGCTGTGTTAGGAAAGATTTGAGAGCTAAGCAGAAGAGAGTGATGTGTTCCATTTTTATACCTATAAGGAGAAAGGTTCAACATTGATACATACATTTCCTTGAGAGAAGATTTTCAGCAATTTAAAAGATTGGGATTTCTTTGTACTTTCACAAATGTGAATTTTATAAATAGAAATACTGTAATATTTACTATTTCAATCAAATGCCTTAGAGTTATTTATTAATAGTTTAGTGTTGTAGGGAAGTGGTCAAATTTTAATAATTTATTCTTAGGATTTTTTAATTTTTATTTCTTTGTCTCCATTGTGGGTGAGGAGACATTTTTGGGGATAAATGTTTGAGGAAATTGTCAGAAATTTGTGAGAGTCAGAGTGTTTTTTTTTTTAATTAGCTGATATGTAATTACAGTTAAAAGCTAAGTCAAGCCAGGCTTAGTGGCTCAGCCTGTAATCCTGCGCTTTGGGAGACCGAGGCGAGGGGATTGCCTGAGCTCCAGGGGTTCGAGACCCGCCTGGGCAACTTGGCAAGACCTCATCTCTACAATAAATCAAAAAATTAGCCGGGCGTGGTAGCGCATGCCTGTAGTTGTAGCTACTTGGAAGGCTGAGGCGGAAGGATCGCCGGAGCCCAGCAGGTCGAGGCTGCCGTGGCCGGGAGCGTGCCACTGCACTCCAGTCTGGGTGACACAGTGAGACTCCAACTCAAAAAAAAAAAAAAAAAGCTAAGTCATTTTGATGAGTAGCTATTTCTAGCCAGATGCAGTGGTTCACATCTGTAGTCCCAGTTACTCAGAAGGCTGAGGCCGAAGGATTGCCAGGAGTTCGAGGCTGCAGTGAGCAATGATTGTGCCACTGTACTCCAGCCTGGGCAACAGAGTGAGACCTCTCTCAAAAACAACAAAGTATGTAAGGATGCTATGTAAATAGCAATGTTTTTACACATTGGAGAAAATAGTAGAGAGGAGTTTTGTAAGTGTTCCTGGGTTGAAAGTTTATTTTAAGATTAAAAATAATTTTTTAAAAATTTATTATAGAGATGAGATCTTGCCATGTTGCTCAGACTGGTCTCGAACTCCTGAACTCAGGCAATCCTCTCACCTCCGCCTCCCAAAGTGCTGGGATTACAGGCTTGAGCCACTGTGTCCAGCTAAAAAAAAAATTTTTTTTTTAATTCAAAGTCTTACTCTGTTGCCCAGGCTGGAGTGCAGTGGCATGTTCATGGCCACCACAGCCTCGACCTGCTGGGCTCAGGCAATTCTTCCACCTCAGCCTTCCAAGTAGCTGGAACTACAGGTGTGCGCCACCACTCCTGGCTAATTTTTTGATTTGTTGTAGACATGAGGTCTCGCCAAGTTGCCCAGGCTGATCTCAAAACCGTGGGCTCAGGCAATCCTCTCACCTTGGCCTCCTAAAATTCTGGGATTATAGACATGAGCCACCATGCCCAGCCTAAAAATACATTTTAAAAACAATTCAATGAAATTCATTTTTGCAAATGGAAGATCAGAGGCAGAGAATATTTTACACTGACCTGGGAAATAAGGTAAAATATTATTTATTGCTTACTCTCCCAAACCTGCATTACTCGTAAGTGCTTTATGTATATAATGTCATTTGCAAATAACAGAAAATCCTTATTTAGCTGATTTGTTATCTAACAGGAAGTCTGCTGGTAGATCAGCTCTAAGGTTGGTTAACTCAGCAGCCCAGCAACATCCAGGGGTCCAGATTTCTTCTGTGTCTCTGTCATGTCAGCTTAGCTTGTCTCATGCTAGCAGCCCCCACGGTTGCAGCATGGCTATAGCAGATCCAGGTGCGATAGCTTTCTGCAGAAAGAGGATGCATTTCTCTCTTTGTGTCTTTTTAAAGAGAGAAAAACCCGATGACTTCCTAAAGACCCCTTGATACTTCTCCCCTCCTAACATTGCCCACCCTGAAATCAGACTCTGGCAAGTAGGAGTGTGATTACCATGAGCACTTGATGCCAATGAAGATTTACCCCTAAACCGAGTTAAGGTCACACTCCCTAAACACAAAGCCTCATAGGGGAAGGTATTTACCATATCAAAATTATAATCCTTTCTCATTGGAGGAAAAATATCCATGGCAGCTGTCATCCCTGTTTTCGCAGTTGGGAAACTGAGGTTTGAAAGTTGAGTAACTTGCCACAATCACAGAGCTGATAAGTGTAGATCTGGCCATTGAGCCAGACCTTTCCCACCCAGTCCTTGTCATCACACTCCATCTCCCAGTCACAGTGATACTCAGCCTCCTGGGCGACCATAACAACTTTTGGGGAGCTTGGTGGTGTTGGCAGTGGATGTGCAGATGTTAACAGTGTTTTTATCCCTCTGCCTTCCGTAAAATCCCTTAAGGTGGCCACATGGGTTTAGACTGCCAAATAAGGCTGGGAGAATGAAAGGGGTGGTATAAAATATGATCCCACCTTTCAATAAATGTATAATTATGTCTGCAAAATAAGAGCAAAAAGAAAACAGCAGGTGGCATTTATAGAAGACATAATTGATTAAAACAGTGAACCAGTATCAAAGGACTTGTTACAAATGTGCTTGGTTTAATAGATTCTTAGGTACTATGTCAAAAAAGAAAAAAAAAGTAAATAAAACAAATGTGCTTTGTTTTCACATTTTAAAGGAAGAGGCAACCTAATGAAACAGTAAAAATATATATAAAGGAAAAGATTCAAAAGCAAGTTCAGGCAATAGTTTGTCTTCCAGGATGCCCTGGATGACTTTTGCATCCCATTGGGACTTGGGATTCACTTTGTGGTATATGTTTCAAGTTATCTGTTTTTTGTCATACGAGATTATTCTAGTCACTGTACAAGCCTTTCCTTATTAAACACCACTAGATGCAAGGTGCTCATATATATATGTATACATATATTTTTTATGTCTATTCTCTATTCTCTTTAGGTCAGATGTCATGTAATCCTTCCTTTGGTGGCATTGGAAAGGGACATTTAATGAGGGAAGTAGATGCTTTGGATGGCTTGTGTTCTCGCATCTGTGACCAGTCTGGTATACATTACAAAGTATTAAACCGGCGCAAGGGGCCAGCAGTGTGGGGTCTGAGAGCTCAGATTGATAGGAAGCTCTATAAACAGAACATGCAGGTAAGAATAGGGCATTCGCCCAAGAAAGAGTGTGATGATTGTTGAACTGCTGTATTTCAGCTAGCATTCTCTTCCGACAGAAAGAAATCCTGAATACACCACTGCTTACTGTTCAGGAAGGAGCTGTCGAAGACCTTATTCTGGCAGACCCAGAGCCTGAGCGCCTCGGGAAGTGCCGTGTCAGTGGTGTTGTTTTGGGTAGGTACTGGCTATAGATGGTAGTAACTGTGTGTCAGACACTGTGAGAAATTCATTTTAGAGCTAAGTGTGGAGCTGTTTTGCTTATTCCAAGAAATTGTTGTGCTTTCTCTTCCTGGATGAAGAAAACTATATGAATTATTACATTTCTCTTTGCATTTTGACTTTCATGAAGCGCAGTTGAGTTCTCGACTCATCAGTACCATCTTAGTGTAGGACTTTATAGCCTGCATATTTATCTTTTCTCTCTGGCTTTTCTATTGTAATTTCTATTTTTTCTAGTTCTGACTAAATTAAATTTTTTTAATTTATATTTTACCAGCTTATTATATATTTTTTACTTACAAGAGTTATGTATTTTTATCAAAGTAATGCATGCACATAATTTTTCTTAATTAAATGAAATTTAGAAATGTATGTGGGAAAACAACTATCTCCCTCCTTGGAGACAGCCACTTCAACTTTTTTAGTGGTCACTTTGGTATATACCTCCATATGTTTAAATAGTGTGCTTGTATTTTTACTTCTTAAATTACAGTACTAGATAATACCTGTTAACTTTCTGTTATGTGTCTTCCTTCCATCCTTCTACATAATTATACCATAATTTTTGGTTGATAGTATTTTTGTTATTCTTTTTTTTTTTTTAGTTGGAGTCTCACTCTGCTGCCCAGGCTGGAGTGCAGTGGCATGCTCACACAGCCTCGACCTCCTGGGCTCAGGTGATCCTTCTGCCTCATCCTTCCAAGTAGCTGGAACCACTGACATGTACCACTATGCCTGGCTAATTTTTTGGTTTATTGTAGAGAGACAAGGTCTCACCATGTTGCCCAAACTGGTCTTGAACCCCTGGGCTCAGGTAGTCCTCCCTCTGCCTCCCAAAGTGCCGGGATTACAGGCGTATTTTTCTTATTCTGATTATTTAAATAATGTTCACTGCAAATCCAAGTAGTGTATTTTTTTTTTTTTTTTTTTATTTGGAAGAGCACTCCGTCCCCCAGACTGGAGTGCACTGGCCGCTCCCGGCCACCGCAGCCTCGACCTGCGGGGCTCTGGCGATCCTTCCGCCTCAGCCTTCCAAGTAGCTGGAACTACAGGCGCACGCTACCACGCCCGGCTAGTTTTTGATTTATTGTAGAGATGAGGTCTTGCTTGCCCAGGTGGGTCTTGAACCCGCGGGCTCAGGCAGTCCACTCACCTCAGCCTCCCAAGGCTCGGGATTACAGGCTGAGCCACTGAGCCCGGCTCCAAGTAGTGTATTATGTTTGTTTCTTTCATATACTTCTATGTTTTGCCTTGGGTTATTATTTGCTTAGTTTTTTGTGTTCTTGTCCAACTTTTCATTAGAAATATCATTTTCTCAGTACTCAAATATTAAATAATCTGTTGATTTTATTTTTTTTCTTTGATACTTCCTTCCCAGAGATATCAACTTCCACAGCCTAGCCCCTGTCCACTATAATCAGGACGATTGGCTTTTGCACACATCTCATTTTAAGATCTTCCTTCACTACTTTGCTGCGTTAAGCTCTTTGTTTTCTAGAGCCCCAGTCTGTCTTTTTTTTTTTGAGTCCGAGTCTCACTCACCCAGGCTGGAATGCAATGGCACACTCAAAGCCACTGCAGCCTCGACCTGCTGGGCTCAGGCAATCCTACATCGGCCTTCCAAGAAGCTGGACCTATAGGCACACGCCACCATACCTGACTAATTTTTGGATTTATTGTAGAGATGAGGTCTCACCAAGTTGCCCAGGTTGGTCTTGAACCTGTGGACTCAGGCAGTCCTCTCCCCTTGGCCTCCCAAAATGCTGAGATGATAGGCATCAGCCATCGTGCCTGGCTTTTCTTGTTTTTACTAACTCATTTTGCTGGAGTGCGTGTTCCAGTAACTCTAAGAAAAGATGCACAGGAAGTAAATGTTTTGAGTCCTTGCATATCTAAAAATATATTATTTCCCCTTCAGACTTGACGCTTAATTTGGGGATGAGTATAGAATTCTAGACTCAGTCGTTTTTCCTCAGAATTTCGACAGCCTTGCTCCATTGTCTGTTTTGCTTTTGAGAGGCTCCATGCTGTGTTGATGGGTGTTTTCTTGTACATTCCTTTTTTCTCTCTCTGGAAGCTTTAGGATCTTGCATTTGTCTCTGGTGTCCTGAAATTTCCAAGTGGCATGCCACAGTACAATCTTTGCTCATTCATTGTGGTAAGATACTTAGTGTTCCCTTTCATGTAGAAATCTGTCTTTGTTTTCTGGATCATTTTCTTCTATTTTTTTGTGTTCTCTTTCTGCAACTCCTGTTCTTTTCTAAATTAGACCTCTAGGTTTTTTCTGTTTTTATATTTTATCATTTTGTCATACTTTCTTAGGAGATTTCCTCAGCTTTATTGTTTAAATTCTTCTAATTCATTTTTTAATGTATTATATTTTTCATTTATAAGCAATCTTTTTTTTTTCCTGTTTTCTTAACATGTTGTTCTTGGTTTGTGAATCTTACATCTTTTCTAATCTATATAAAGATTTTAATTATAGAATTTTGAAGTTTCCTTCTGTTCTGCATATTCTTTTCTCCTGGTTTCTTTATTTTGTTTGCTTGTTTGGGTTTCTCTTTCATGTACACAACTTTCTTCAGATGAATAAGGAACTTTGGTTGTCTGATGGAATTTTAAAATAAGGTACCAAAACACTGGAAAGTTTGTGTGTGCACAGTTAATTTTATTCTGTGGCTGACTCTTTAGTGGTGATTAAGAATTGAACCAGTCTTTTTGTTGGTGAATCCCCAGATACAGATGTGTGTTAGTTCTCAGGAGAAGAATTAGTTTTCATCGAGGGCTGCCTACTAGCATTCTGTGAACAAAATGGCAAGAGAGGCTGTGCTGGGGAATATCATCTTCTAAAATACACATCTTAAGTCCTCTGTTTTCATTTTCTATTAATTATAGATTTATTAACTTTTTTTAATGGGAAATACTACACATGACAAGTAATTTAAAGGCTATAGAAGTATGCAGAGTGAACTGGAAGTCTCTCTCCTTACCTTGTCCCCAGCCAACCTCAGCCAGTCTTCCTGCCCAGATGCATTCACTGTTCAGCTTCTTGCGTGGTCTTTCTGTGTGTGTGTACAGATCTTCATGCATATGTATACATAGTTTTTAATTTTTCCACAGAGTAGTAGCATGCTATACACATAGTTCCATACTTTTTTTCCTCACTTAATCTATGTTTGCTTTGCTTTGGGAAGCCATGTTACTTTTTTGAAGTCTGTGGTTTTTGTCCTGGTTTGTGGTTTTTGTCTGTGGTTACCAAAATGTTAGGGCAGGCCCACTGGCGGTGTGGGGTGTCTTGTGTGCAATCCGATGCCGCATGAAAGATGCAAAGAATTGCACAGTTAGCTTAGAAAGTATAGTTTATTTAAAAGTAAATTAGAGAGAGAAGATTCACCTCCCCAATAGGGAAGGGGGCCAAAGCCAGAAAACATGGCCTGGCCATAGCTCGAAGAGCACATGGCCACACCATAGCTTAGCAAGGCAATGGCAAAATGGCTGTTCATGGTTGAGTCCTTTTAACCATTTCTCTTGGAGGGGGGAAGGTCGTTAAGATGAGTGGGTGGTGATCTGCTCCACATCATTATGAAGGGGCAGATAAGGGCAGATACAGATGTCTGGTGATGGACAACAGGCAGATAGGTGGGTTAGTCACATGAGTCTTAGATCTTGAGGTCTCCAGACATTAGCATCTCATGGCCTCAGGTGGTGGGCTAGATGGGAGGAGACAAGGGAAGGGGGTTTTCCTGCAAGAGACTTTGTCAGACAATTGCAGTCTATAAACTCCTGGATCAAAAGGTGGTCTATTGTCATTTCTATGGCTCTGTCCTTGGCTTGCATCTGTTGAAGCTCTGCCGAGGGGGTGGGATAGGCTGCCACTTGGCCTGCAGTAAAATGTCTGAATGCTTCCTAAAACCTGCATATTGGAAGTTTATCTGTGTCTGACCTGTGCTAGATTCAAAGCGTGTCGGAGTAAAGTCTAAAAGCAAAATGGTTATGCTGAGGCAAAAAGACCACGCTAAACTAAGTTTATTCTAGGTTTCTATAGGTACCTCCTTTCAGATTTTATGTAGTATACTTACTGACTTCTCTCTAAGAACAATTATTAAGTTAGTTTCACTTTTAAAAAAATTTTTTTAATTTAAATAGAGAAAGAGTCTTGCTATAATGACCAGGATGGTCTCAAGCTTCCGGCCTAAAGCCATTTCTGTACTCCATTTCTGTACTCCCATGCTCCCAAAGTGCTGGGATTACAGGCATGAGTGCCCAGCATAGTTTCATTTTCATTTCATTTTCTCCTTTCTGGTTCCTTTCTTCTCCATATTTAATGATTATATAATTTGTATTAGTGTAGACCTTTGTGCTCTCAAATTATTTATACTTTACTTAATTTAATATCTTTATTTATTTATTTATTTATTTATTTATTTTGAGTTGGAGTCTCACTTCGTTGCCCAGGCTGGAGTGCAGTGGCACGCTCCTGGCCACCACAGCCTCGACCTGCTGGGCTCCGGCGATTCCTTCCGCCTCAGCCTTCTAAGCAGCCAGAACTACAGGCGCGTGCTACCACGCCTGGCTGGTTTTTGATTTATTGTAGAGACAAGGTCTTTCCAAGTTGCCCAGGCAGTTCTTGAACCCATGGGTTTAGGCAGTCCACTCACCTCAGCCTCCCAAAGTGCTGGGATGACAGGCTGAGCCACTGAACCTGGCCAATTTAATATCTTTAAATGCTATTTTTTGACACTGTCTGTGTCTTATAGGCCCAACAATATTTTTATTGTGGTAAACTATGCATAAAATTTTAACCCTTTTTTGAGACAAGGTCTTGCTCTGTCACTCAGGTTGGAGTATGGTGGGGTGATCATAGTTCACTACAGCCTCAACCTCCTGGGCTCAAGCAGTCCTCTTGCCTCAGCCTCCCAAGTAGCTAGGACTACAGGTTTGCACCACCATGCCCAGCTAATTTTTTGTAGCGACGAAGTCTGATTTTTTGTAGAGATAAAGCCTACGCTGGTCTCAAACTCTTGGCCTCAAGCGATCTTCTTGCCTTGGTTTCCCAAGGTACTGGGATTACTGAGCCACCACACTTGGCCCATTTTAAAGTGGGTAATTCATTGCCATTAAATATATTCAATATTGTGAGACCATCACCACTAACCATCCTCGGGACCTTTTCATCTCTCCAAACTGAAATTCTCGTGCCTATTAAACAATAGAATCCAAAGAATAAACCTCCATTTTACCATAAGATAGATCTATATGGGGACAAAACCTTAATATATAGATTTCGACTGTTTCTTTCCTGTTCAGCCCCAAGCTTCATTCCTACATTCCTCAGTTCTCTTCTCCGATTCTGCAACTTCTGAGCGTTTATGGACCAAATTAACCCATTCTTTTTTTTTTTTTTTTTGGTCAGAGTCTCTCTCTGTTGCCCAGACTGGAGTGCCAGTGACACGCTGCTCACAGCCACCGCAGCCTCAACCTGCTGGGCTCAGGTGGTCCTTCTGCCTCAAACTCCCAAGTATCTAGAATTACAGGTGCGCACCACTATGCCCAGCTAATTTGTTTTGATTTATTGTAGAGACGAGGTCTCACCAAGTTGCCCAGGCTGGTCTCGAACCCCTGGGCTCAGGCAATCCTCTCACCCCAAAGTGCTGGGATGACAGGCTTGACCCGCCGCACCCGGCCTAAAATTAGCTCATCCTTGTTGGTATCTTCTCTTTAGATACTTGAGTTGTAGCTGTCTTCCCTCTGCTGGGTCAGTTACCGTTTTTCCATCCACTTCTATCTTTTTAAAATGTACTGAAATTTCTCATCTTTTAACAAGTTCTTTCTCATTACTTGTCCTTTTAGTTGCATATCTGTTTTATCCTTTTGTTTAATTTTCTTGGAGTTTCAGGAGGAAGAAGAAATCATGTGCGGTAATCTGCCATATTTAACCAGAATTCTAAAATTTTTTAACTTTAAAAATTAACTGAGACTAACTTTTCAGTGCTAGTATGATTTTAGGAACACGTGAATTGGTGATAACACATTATGTTCTCTCTGCCAGATTTCTTGGGCTCTTGAGAGTGATCACATATAGCCTTCATACTAAAAATTCTTTCTTTGGGGTGAGAAAAGCGGGGAGACATTGGTCATAAGTCACACATTTTCAGTTATAAGACAAATAAATTCTAGAGGTTAATGTACAGCAGGGTAACTATAGGTAATGTATTATATATTTGAAATTTACTAAGGGAGTAGATCTTAAGTTTTCTCACCGCACACAAAGCATAGTAGCTATGTGAGGTGATAGGTGCACTAATTGCTTGACAATAGGAATTATACAGGGCATACTTACATCAAAACACCATATTGTATACTTTAAATATATAGTTTTTTTATTATATCTCAATAAAGTTTGAAAAAATTTATTTAGAAAGCTTTCTCAAGATTCTAAAGACAATGTTTTTCTGTAGCTCTAATGTAAAATAATCACATTTCATTGTGATCTGTGATAACAATTAGAAAACAATTATACTTAAAAAATAAGCCAGGCGTGGTGGTACGCACCTATAGTCCCGACTACTCAGGTGCCTGAGGCAGAAGGATACTTGAGCCCAGGAAGTCAAGGATATAGTGAGCCATGATTGTGCTACTGCACTCCAGCCTGGGAGACAGACTGAAACCCTGGCTCAAAACAAAACAAACAAGTGATTTTACTTTCTTTTTCTTGTCATTTAGTGGATGGAAGCACAGTATATGCAGAGAGTGTGATTGTGACTACTGGGACGTTTCTGAGAGGCATGGTTGTCATTGGCGTGGAGATGCATCCTGCAGGACGTTTAGGGGATCAGCCTTCTGTAGGGTTGGCTCAGACGCTGGAGAAGTTGGGGTTTGCGGTGGGAAGGTTGAAGACTGGGACTCCACCTCGAATTGCCAAAGAGTCTATTAACTTTAGCATTCTAAACAAGCAGACCCCAGATAATCCACCTTTACCATTCAGCTTTACCAACAAGACAGTGTGGATTAAGGTAAGATAATTTATGAAAGCTTGGGTTTACAGCGGATACTAAGTAGTCACAGCCAGAGGTGGTCTAACCGTTTCTTTGGTTTTTTGGCAGCAGTTCACTTTACGTACTCTTGCTCACAGTGCAAAGAAGTGATCCTTAGAAGGAGTTGCTAGCTTGGCAAATCGGGTGCTTCCCCTTAAATTATTAAATTTCTTTATTTCTATAACTTTACCTATTTTGTAAATTAAGCTTTTTGAAACAATTTCAGACCTGCAGAAAAGTTGTAAGAATATTCCAGCAAACTCCTATAAGACATTAACCTATTGTTAGTAGTTTACCATATTGATCTGTATAGAGATAGACATACTGATATATGTATTTAACGTATAAGACAGTAACATACACATTCTTATTTTTATTCTGAAACAATTGAGCATAAATTGCAGAGATCATGAACCTTTAACTCTAAATATTTCAGTCAGCCTGTATATCAGCTCAGCACAAAGACATCCTCTTATATAACCTCAGTGCAATAAAGAAATTCTGGGGGAATTTAACACTGATTCAATGCTGTTATCTAAAATAAAACCCATAGTCAGCTAATTGTTCCAACATTGTCCAAAGCAACCTTTTTATTTCCTAGTTTAGGATCATATGCTATATTTAATTGTCCAATATCTCTATCTCTGTATCTATAACTCTCTCTCTCTTCCTCCCTCTCCCCCTCCCCCCACCCCCACCGCACACTCGCTCTTGTTCTCTTTCTGAGTTGGTGTCTTGCTGGGTCCCCCAGATTGAGTACACCACCGCCTCAGCCTCTGGGGCTCAGGCAGTTCTCCCACTTCAGCCTCCTGAGTAGCTGGGACTATAGACATGTGCTACTGTGCCCAGCTGATTTTTTTGTAGAGATGAGTTCTCACTGTGTTGCCCAAGCTGGTTTCAAACTCCCAAAGTGCTAGGATTACAGGCATGAAACACAATGCCCGATTTCTTTTCTTTTTTTAAAAAATACAGTTAAAGCCTTGCTGTTACCCAGGCTGACCTTGAACGCTTAGCGTTAAGGGATTCTCCCACCCCAGCCTCCCACCACTTGGGATTACAGACCCTAAACCCTGCCCCCAGCTTCATTTCTCTTTATTCTCTATATTGTGGAACAGTCATGATACTGACACTTTTGAAGAGTACAGGCCACTTTTGCCTATCTTTTGAGTTTTAAGAAAAGGTATATTGTGTGTGTTCAGGATTGAGGATTAATAATTGATGGTCCTAGTTTCTGGAGAGTGTTATCCTAATAAGTGACTTCATGTATTCTATTACTTTGAGCAGATCATTTGTATGTTTTTGTTTAGGTAAAATGCAAATTATGATACTTTCTTGGTGTATATATTTTTGTTAACTTTTTATTGTAAATATTCAGTTTTTTTTTTTTTTTTTTTTTTTGAGTCAGAGTCTCACTCCATTGCCCAGGCTGGAGTACATTGGGCATGCTCATGGCCACCCCAGCATCGACCTGCTGGGCTCCGGCAATCCTTCTGCCTCAGCCTTCCAAGTAGCCGGAACTACAGGCACGCACTACCATGCCCAGCAAATTTTTGATTTATTGTAGAGACACGGTCTCACCAAGTTGCCCAGGCTGGTCTCGAACCCAGGGCTCAGGCAGTCCACTTGCCTCCCAAAGTGCTGGGATTATAGGCTGAGCCACTGAGCCCAGCCAATATTCAGATTTACAGAAAGGGAAATAGTATAATAAATCTATTTGTCACCTAACTTCAACAAATGATATTTGGGCATTCTTATTTCACTTTTCTCCTCAACACTCTTGCTGTGTTTTAAAGCTGTGATGTAGACATCACATATTTTCACTTTTAAATACTTTGGTATAATTATTTATTTTTTTTTTTTTTGAGTTGGAGTCTCATGCTGTCGCCCAGGCTGGAATGCAGTGGCACACTCACAGTCATCCCAGCGTCGGCCTTCTGGGCTCTGGTAAATCCTTCTGCCTCAGCCTTCCAAGTAGCCAAAACAGGCCAGGCACAGTGGCTCACTCAGTTCCAGTGCTTTGGAAGGCTAAGGTAGGAGGATTGCTTGAGGCCAGGAGTTTGAGACCAACCTGGGCAACATAGTGAGACCCCATTTCTATAAAAAAGAAAAAAAAATGTGTTTTCTAGAACTTCCCTCATTCTAGATTTGTCTGATTATATTTCTCTGGTACCTTATCCTTTTCCTCTATCCTGTTTTCTGTAAACTGGCGGTTAGATTTAGAGCCTCGCTTAGATTTAATTTCATCTTTTGGGTTTATTTTTGGCAAGAAAATGATAGTACTGGGCATTATGCATAGATTTAATGTCTGTGAAAGTAATTGCATACCCTGTAGAATTTATTTAAATAAGAGGCAAGCTAGTAGAGAAGCAGAATGTATTGTGTGTGGTTGCTGTTTCTCAGCCAGAAGACCAGCTGCCGTGTCACTTGACTCACACCAACCCTCAAGTGGACGAGATTGTCCTGGAGAACCTTCACCTGAATAGTCACGTCAAGGAGACTACACGAGGACCCCGGTGAGGACAGAATGCCAGTGCTCAATTACTTTAAGAAATGGTGTCAACCCTCTTCTGTTTGTTTCAATTTTTCAAATTTCAATGTCCTGTTCTAGATACTGTCCCTCCATTGAGTCGAAGGTTTTGCGTTTTCCAAACCGTCTACATCAGGTCTGGCTGGAACCTGAAGGAATGGATTCTGACCTTATCTACCCCCAAGGGCTGTCGATGACGCTGCCGGCAGAGTTACAAGAGAAAGTGATCACAAGCATCAGAGGCCTGGAGAAAGCAAGAGTGATCCAGCCAGGTGAAGAGGCCCGTGGCCGTCCTTGGGTTGTGTGTGCTCAGGCTCGGCACTGTTTCAACAGGCAGCAAGGAGGCCTTTGCCACAGTCACTGTTGCTTAGCACCTCAGGAGATGAAGCCCAGCATCTGTGCATCTAAAACAGTCTTTGTTTTTGAAGGGCATTCAGTGGTAACTCTCACATTTTTACCTTAAGGTGAATCCGCCTCTGTGTTTATTCTGTGTTGTTTATTCTCTGTGCAGGCTATGGTGTTCAGTATGACTACTTAGATCCCCGTCAGATCACTCCTTCCCTCGAGACGCACTTGGTTCAACGGCTTTTCTTTGCTGGACAGATAAATGGCACCACCGGTTATGAGGAAGCTGCAGCTCAAGTAAGAGCAACCTTGTTGAAATGTTTCTGTAGACCAGTCTCGGTGGCTCAGCCTATAGTCCCAGCCCTTTGGGAGGTCGAGGTGAGTGGATTGCCTGAGCCCATGGGTTTAAGGGCAGCCCGGGCAACTTGGTGAGACCTCATCTCTACAATAAAAAAAAGAAAGAAAGAAAGAAAGAAATGTTACTGTAACTAAAAGGGACACTTTGGTATTTCTCTTAATGTTTATCGTATTAGCTACATAGATTAGATACAACTCATAACTGTAAAAGAAGACAGTATCTGTGTCAGGATATATGCAGATGGCTTTTAAGATAAGCTTTTAAAAACACTTGTGAGCTAGATCTGATATTTTATTTTAATTAGATTTATTATGTTGCCTCTGAAGTTTAAAATACCTTTAGTTATTTTAACATAACTTTGTTACATATAACTAAAAATAATTATTCCTTGTAAGAGGAAAATTATGTTGCTTTTATTTGTAAGTGGAAAAAAGCTAGAAAAGTCTTACAGGTGAGTTTTTTTATATATATATAAAAAAGAAAAGCAGTCCCCCAGGCTTGTCAGGAATGTTAGCCTCCTGAAGTGCTGCAGTGACCACATTCTATCTCTGAATGTGGGTCACATCTTCCCTCTGCCATGTCCCTTTCAGGCAGTGCCTGTCTTTCTTCTGTCTCTGCTGCTCTTTTTTTTTTTTTTTTGAGTTGGAGTCTCACTCTGTCACCCAGACTGGAGTGCAGTAGCCACTCCCGGCCACCACAGCCTCGACCTGCTGGGCTCTGGCGATCCTTCCGTCTCAGTCTTCCAAGTAACTAGAACTACAGGCGCGCGCTACCACACCCGGCTAATTTTTGACTTATTGTAGAGATGAGGTCTCGCCAAGTTGCTCAGGCGGGTCTCGAACCCGCGGGCTCAGGCAGTCCACTCACCTCAGCCTCCCAAAGGTGCAGGATTACAAGCTGAGCCATCAAGCCCGGCCGCTGCTCTTTCTGAGTAGTGCACTGGTTAGGGTAGCCCTTTGTTCAGCTCATAATGGCCTTTTAAACATTCAGTCCTCTTGTAGGGTGTGATAGCTGGAATCAACGCCAGTCTTCGGGTCAGCCGCAAGCCTCCTTTTGTTGTTAGCCGAACAGAGGGCTACATAGGAGTCCTGATTGATGACCTCACCACGCTGGGCACCAGTGAACCCTACCGCATGTTTACCAGCCGAGTGGAGTTCCGCCTGTCACTGCGCCCTGACAATGCCGACAGCCGGCTCACACTGCGAGGTACCTCTCATTGAGTCCTGCAGCCTGGCTCACTCTTCTTTAAAACCTCCAATTATATGGGCCAGACATGATGGTTCATATCTGTAATCTAGCACTTTGGGAGGCTGCGGTGGAAGGATCACTTGAGCCCAGGAGTTCGAGACCAGGCTGGACAACATAGTGAGACCTTGGCCCTACAAAAAATAAAAGAATTAGCCAGGCATGGTAGTGCATATACCTGCAGACCCAGCTACTTGGGAGGCTGAAGCGGAAGGATTGCTTGAGCTCAGGAGGTCGAGGCTATGGTGAGCTGTGTTTGT
>CAUYQG010053708.1:0-16389 GCA_963574415.1 Tarsius wallacei
CCATACTAGTCTCAAACTCCTGGATTCAAATAATGCTCCCACCTCAGCTTTTCAAGGAGCTGGGACTGCAGGCACACATCACCATGCCCAACTAGCAGGTTCTTAATTTTTTTTTTTTTTTTGAGTTGGAGTCTCACTCTGTCACCCTGACTGGAGTGCAGTGGCTGCTCCTGGCCACCGCAGCCTCGACCTGCTGGGCTCCGGCGATCCTTCCGCCTCAGCCTTCCAAGTAGCTGGAACTACAGGCGCGCGCTACCACGCCCGGCTAATTTTTTTTTTGATTTATTGTAGAGATGAGGTCTCACCTGCCCAGGCGGGTCTCAAACCCGCGGGCTCAGGCAATCCACTCACCTCAGCCTCCCAAAGGCGCGGGATTACAGGCTGAGCCACCGAGCCCGGCATTTTAATATTAATATTACTATTAATATGCCCTTCTTTGGGAAACAGAAATAACTGTGTGTTAATGGATAAATGTGGTGTTTCTCTTTCTGCCTTTCCTCAAACTTTTTAAATGTGTAAATTGAACTAAAGGTTTTTGGAATTGTATATAATTCTGACATTAATAAGAGAATTTTTTTCTAGTTTGGTTTATTTTTTAAATTATTTTTTTTGAAACTGGCACTTTTGCAGAAAGTATCATCTTAAATAGGTCATAGTGTTTTTGTTGTTAATAAATACCTCACTTATTGAATACTTCTTATATGCCAGGCACTCTGCTAAGCACTTTTCAGCTATTAGCTCCTTTGAGCCTCACAATAACTCTGTGAGGTGGATATGCTCACTATCCCCATTTCACAGAGAACACAGCTGGGATGCAGAGAGGAACCTACCCAAAGTCAGTTAGCTACTATGGGGAGGGAGTAGGATTCATATTTATGTTTCCTTGACTTCAATTGTGAGCTTTTTTTTCTGCTTCCTTTTAACCTCAGCAATATTTTTTCTAAATAACATTCTCCACAGAAATCCCCAAGTCATTAGTATTTTCTTTCTCCCTCCCTTTCTCACTCTCCATCTCCTTGTCTCCCTCACTCTCTTTTTCTCCCTCTTCCCCCTTCCCTCCCCCTCTCTTCCACTCTTCTTCCTCAACTACCATGATTAAAAAGATTATCTCAACTCAATGGGCAGAAAGCAATGCTACCAAGACTATAAATACAATTAAGACACGGCCTCAGTTTTTCAGACTTGACTAAAGGTTTGTGCCACATTTGTACTGTGCCTAAATTATTTCTATTGTCTTAATTTTTCTTCATTTAGTTGAAGGATTCTTATTGCTAGTCCATTAAGAACTAGAATAGGCTTGAAGGATTCTACGAAACCCTTGAAACTATATGCAAACTTCTGTACTAGTGTGCATTTTGTGGGTGATTAATCGGATTCTCAGAAAAAGTGCAAGGCCCCACAAAATTAAGACATCTCTTATCAGCGGAGGGATGCATTCATTCTGAGTAATATTTTGTCCTTGACGTTCATATGTAACAACAGTAGGAAGGCCTGTCCTGACAGACGAAAGCATAACCACAGTGTAATGCACATATTATGACTGTGGGGGAGACTGACCCAATTCCCTCATACAGACTGGATACTGCTCTCTTTTACCTTTCTGGTGAAACTACCGAGTTCTATTCAGGACCAAATGTTGCTCAGTTCATGCCTTCGCTTCTCTTGGTGACATGTCGGTAGTAGCTGGCCCTGAGACCCCAGGGTACAGAGTGTCTAAAAGAGCTATACCCATGCTTCTGAGAATTCCCCCAGACCTGACTCATCCCAGTTCTCTGGTAAAACTGACCAGTGTGGATGGAACACAGAATGATAAAATGCCTTCTGTTTGTGTGATGTGTTACTTGGGCAGATTCATTTTTTCTTGAAGTTAGCTATTTTAAAAACCAGAAGAAAAAAGCTTTTATATTAGAGGCAGTGATTTGGCATTTCAGTTTCTTACACAATAGAGTCGTTCTTTGATGGGATGGGAGATCCGATCTTTTCCTTTTGTAATCATGGAAGTGTAGTTGGTCATTTTCTCAAGACTAGCAAAATGCAGAACTGGATAGGGCCTATTCAGTCAGTGGAGGCAACCCCTCATCTCTAGATTGTACCTCCAGAGAGACTAAATGACTTATTTTCCAGCTTCTGGCTGGTGAGAAGTGCAGTTTGAACACACACCTTCTCACGTGCAGTTCAACCTTCTCCCTAACACCATGCTGTTTTCTAGCCCTTGAAAACATTGCAGCCTTATGTGAAAATTAAGATGAAGACATACTTCCCAACTTCTCTGTGATTCCCAAATTACTGACCTGCTTTCTTCAGAAAAAAAAATCACATGTGGCTCATTTTCTTAAAACCTGAGATTATGTCTTTAAAATTCTAATTTAAATTCAAGTGTGCCTTCTTAGACAAAAAAGATGTATGGACTGTAAGCCACTGTTTTATTTCATTTTCTTGCCTTTGTTATTAGTGATATAGCTGATTTGAAAGTGAAAATGTGATATTGATTTGAAGGTCAAAATAGATAGATTTTGAAATTGGATAAATCTTGGATTGAGTCCAGGATTGATCACCAAAGATCAATCTCTTTTTGGCCAATAAAGCTTTTAATTTTTCCTCCCAGGGTCATAAATTAAATCAGTGTACAATATTGTAAAAGTATTTGGTTTCCTTTATTTAAAAACTGCTAGTATATTGTTCTTTTAAAGCCGATAAGCATTATACACAATTAAAAGAAAGTCTGAGTGTCACCAAAGGTACATTATATATTTTCTCATTGAATCTTTCCCACAGCTCAGTGAAATGGCTATTATGCTAATTTTGCAGTTATGAAACTGAGGGTCAGAGAGGATAACTAATCCTTTGGACTCAGAGACATCTCACGGATTGCTCACCAGCAACTAACTTGGCCATACTTTTTTACAAAATAGTGAAAAACCACTTCATATTAAATAGTATAGCATTGGAACCAATTATTTTACTGTAATAATATTTAGCTTATAGTGGAATTCTGGACTTCAAGGAAACTATTTTTGACAAAAAAATTAATATCTGATATTTTTCTAGCATGTGAAACAGTCACCGACATGCATTGCAGGTTCATTGACACATGTTGTGCAATGGCAATTTGTTTGATGTCTTCCAACTGGTGTTTTTCTATTTTAGCAGACACTGCAGTCCTGTTTTCTTCCTCCTACATTAATAATATGTAATTTATTGTCCAGTCTGCTGTTCAAAGATGATGTGAAAGGATGCACACATGATTCCTGAAAACCAATTCTCAACGGATCAATCAGAAGCTTGACACATTTCGTGGGACATAGGTTATTCTCTTTGATGCTCGGTGCAGTATATAGGAGTTAATAATGTATATTGCTTGTCCCCAGAAGAATAATTTCCTCTACCATTTTAAAGATTTTTCACAAAAAACAATTTGCAGAAGCATATTGATCAACACAATCTACACCACTTATATTTGCAGCATAATTTGGAATCATTTCAGCTTTTTGACTGATATAATACTTCTGCCACGTATTGTCCTTGTGGTCAATTTCAGTCCTACATGATTCCAAGTCCTGACTTTGTAACGATCCTTTTGCCCTTCCATGCAAGAAGCAATTATTTTTCCTATCTGCTACTTTTTTTTTCATTAGCAATGTTGGCTTTTATTTGTGCTGGTATTACCTTTCAGTTGACTTTGTATCAGTAGGATGACATTTCCTCTTCTGCCAGGACAATACTAGTGTAACATCTTTCAGTCAACATGTGGTATCCTTCTGCACTGGGAACTTTTTCCAACAACATTTTACATAAATGTAATGGAATTCTGGTGCTTACTGGGAGATCAGGCCGAATGTTTTTTATCGTTATGCTGCCGTAGTAGGGAAGTACTGAAAAAAGATAAACCCTGTTTTTGAATCAGCTAATGCATAAGTGCATATACCCTATTTGGTAGGCTTGTTTGAATGGTATGTTATAAATGATATCTGTCCTTTAAAGTGAAACACGGAATTCATCAATACAAATTACCTGACCTGGTATAAAATATCACAAAAATTTGGAATCAATGTATTGTAAATAATTATTCCAAATAATTATGAGTTCTGATTATCCCATCACTCAGCACAGGTGTCTTCAAATGAAGCTTCCAGAAGATATGCGTAAACCTTTCTTTACTAAATGTTTCTGAAGAGTACTTTACTATTGAAAGCAGTTGACTGGTCTTTTGCAAATTTGGTACTTGAATTATTCCCATATTTAGGATAAAACACCAATGGCATCCCACTTATGCCAAATCGATTTGTGTGATTGCTGCCTTTTCTTTATTTTTTCATCTGCGTAATTATTTGTTTTTTTATTACACTCTCCACTAATCCATTTGTAAAATACAGAGTAAAATAGTCAATCAGTTCTCTTTTATTACTTGATATTTATGATCCTGTTGTTTGAGGATGTACAACAAAATTTACTCTCACCGGAGAATTGTCTTTTTTTGTAACTTCTTCCCATTCTTGATGATACATTGTCTTCTACTTCTTCGAAACTCCTAACACTTTCCTCACCATCACTCTCTATTACATTCACCCGTTTGCCTCTTGGTAGAATGATAGCACTGTAATTACTATTGTTTTCTTCCACATCAATGTTTATTTTTCTCTGTATAAAAGTCTAAATCTAACTCATCTTCATTGCTGCTTACAACTCTCACTTTTGTCTTTTCGTTTTGCCATTGTTCTGTAAACTAAATAAATGGATTAAAAATTTCGAATTGTAAATTGCAAACTCACAAAATGAAATTTATCAAAAGAATATTACTTTTCCAATTTTACTCTTCTGAACTTAGTGTAGATAGATATACTTGGCCTGTGCCACTGGATACTTCAGTATGATCTGCCTTCAACTTCAAAAGTCTCTTTTTTTTTAAGGCTATGGTAACTTGCTTATTTATCTTTTCAAGTTATGTCATATGATACAAAGGTTATACTCCCAGTTGCCTTTCCCACAAGTGCTCTTTTTCGCTACCTTCTGTTACAAAGAAGTGTCGGCACCACTATGAAAGCACTTCACACATTCTCTTTGTGTAACTCCAGCTGATATTTTTTTACATATATCTCACTATATATATGTCCCATCTCTTTCTTTGTTTTTTCATGCAATTTGAGTGGAAAGCTTCAAGGAAACATACATGTTTGAAAATTCTGTGCTGGCATAAATTTGTCTGGTATAATCACCAGCAATCCCTTTATGTCCCCTGAGAGGGGACATCTGAGTGCAAAGGGCTAAGTAACTTGGATGCTGCATGTACAGCAAGGGATGAAGCTAGGCACCGAACCTAAGTTATCCGGCTCTGAAGTCTGGATTCTCCTTATTGCTCCATGATGAATGACTGTTTTGACAGAGTATGCAAAGGGTCAGTGGTGGGAAGAAGAATGACATATGAGATCTCACAGGCATTCTGCCTTCTACAGGGTTAGATTGATAGTTTAGAAGAAGCAAGGCATGGTGAGGCTTTTTCTTATAAATGTTACAATCCCATTGTCTTATTGTTTACTGCAAACGCAACACTAGCCACTTTATTCTTTCTCTCTCTCTCTCTCTCTCTCTCTCTCTCTCTCTCTATTTTTTTTAAGAGACAGGATCTCACTATGTTGCCTAGGCTGGAGTGCAGTGGTGTGACCATAACTCCCTGTAACCTCAAACTCCTGGTCTCAAGTGATCCTCCCATCTCAGCCTCCCAGGTAGCTGGGACTACAGGCATAAGCCATTCATGCCTGGCTAGTTATTTTCCTTTTTTGCAAAGACAGTGTCTTGCTATGTTGTCCTGGCTGGTCTCAAACTCCTGGGCTCAAATAATCCTCCTGCCTCGGCCTCCCAAAGCTTTGAGATTACAGGTGTGAGCCACCATGCCTAGCTGCCACTTCATTCTTAAATGATTTATTCCAGCCTGAGAATAATACCTACAGCTTCCCCAAGGACTCAGGATCTATATTTATCCTTACTATTAATTTGCTGAGTATTTCTTATGTGTCCCACACTGTGCTAAGTGCTTCATACGCATTATCTCCATTTAATGCTCTGAACACTGTATGAGGTGTCTACTTTAAAGATTAGGAGCTAGGGGTCTCCAGCTTCACCTATTCAAAGCAACTCTGGATTTATACTCCTTTTCTCGCCCAAACCCATCCCTCTCTCTGGGTTACTGATTTCAGGAAATATCATTACCATTTACCTAGACTCAGGTAAAAAAAAAAAGTGTAACAGTCATCTCGTATCAGTATTGTATGACCACCTCTTTCCAAAAATGCCCCATGTATCTGTTTCTCGTCACCTCCACAGCTTGTCTCAGCCACTGTTATCTCTCTCTCTCATCTTCCTTGTTCCCTCGGTGCTTATGATCCAACTCCATCCTGTCACCTTCACAGCGAACTCTTTAAAGAACAGCTGGAATGATCCTTTAAGTCAGATGCTAGAATGCTCCAGCTTATACAATTACATGGGTTCTTATCACGTTAAAAAAAAAAGCCAACTTCATACTATGACCTGCAGTCCCCATGTGATGCAGCTCCTGGTTACATCTTCAAATGGTCTCTTTCACTCTCTTCCTCTGTTATTTCTCTTGACTACACTGGCCTTCTTGGTGCTCCAACCACTCCAGACTCATTCTGCCTCAGAATTTTTGCACTTGCTATTTCTTCTGGTAAGTTCTTTCACCAGATAGCCTTACATCTTTCATTTTGTCTAACTCTCTGCTTAAACACCAAAGAGGCCTTGACTACTCTATATGCTTAATATAGCACCTTCACCAACCCCCATCTTCTATCCCCACTACCTTGTTTTATTTTGCTCCCTAGGATTGAATATGTACATAGATATGGCTATGTATATAGTATATATATATAGTATATATAGGAATACATACCCATATCTACATATATGCCCACACATACCTACCCATATCTACATACATATTTGATTCTATGTATATATTCCTATACAGAGTTTGCCAAAAAATTGTGCACACATTTTAAGAAAGGAAAAACTGTATGTGCGTCCAGCATTTTCTTTGACCATCCTGCCTATGGCCTGGTGATGATAGCATTCATTTGATTAACACCGCATTGCTACCATAATTCAACTCAGCTTCAAAAAGTAATACATAGATAATGTCTTTTGAAATGCATATATAGTTTTGGCATCCCCAATATGTACATACACATATATAACAATATATACTTTTTATTTAATTTTTTATTTAATCTATCTTCCTCTGGTTAGTTTCTAGGAAACCAGAGTCTGTCTTGTTCACTGAATATGCAGTATTTGTAACAGTTTTTCTATATAATAGGCCCTTAAAACGTAATTGTTGGATGAATGAATGAGCTAAAAAATTAATAAATTCTAGAGAGGATAAATTGCCACAATTCAAATATTCAGTAATGAACAGTGCTAGAATTTGAACCCAGGCACAGAAGACACCCCAAACTTTTGTCCAAAATGCTGACTAGTACCTTGGTAGTAGAAGTATTCCTGTCACATGCCGTACTTTGGTGTATTTACGTAAAGAGATGAGGGGTATAGAACACAAAATAAGTATTTTTTTTTTTCCATTTCTAACCTGCTTTCATGTGGGCTGATTACTCAGGGGAGTAAAAGTCAGACTGAAACTTAGTGGAGCACAGACAGATGCTGGCTGAAAATATGCTCAGATGATTGCTCAATTTAAAATTATTCCAAACTTGAAAGATCATCGAGGTACAATATTTTTTTTCCCTTCCCTTAGTTTATTCTCTGTAAATTTTGGTGCCTTTAGACAGGATGCAGACAAAACAATTTAGCCTCAGAGGTCATTCTTCTCTGTTTGGCACTCAGACTTTTTTCCCTCTCTGTCTTCCTGTGTCTTGTATTCCATTTTTGGGACTGCACTTGAAAGGCCAGACTTGTAAATTCCATTAGAAAACGAGTGCTTGTGGAATAGAGTGAAACGTTGACTCAGGCTTGCTCTCTTCCCAGAAAGGGTCAAAATGACTCGGAAGGTAGCTGTGGTCCTAAAGAATGGTACTGTGACCATAAAGCAATGCTGGTTACAACCCTGAGTGCTGGGTCCCAAGCCCAGAGATCCTAATCCACTGAGTCTGAGGTAAAGTCCTAGAATTTATATTTCCAGTAAGTTCCTGGGGATACCCATCCACTTTGAGTTGCATGGATCAAAGTGCATTTTTTTGTGATATGGTAAGAAACTTCCCGTTAAAAACTCTACAAAGAAAAGAAAAACTTGGGAAAGAAAAGACTTGGTCAGCTTCTCACTGCCTCCAGCTACTTACTGTTTGCAATAAGGAAAACCAAACAACCTCAAATGTAGAGATGTACAGTCAGTCAGGCTTTCTGAAAAATGAATCCTTTCAAAGTCCTAAACTTTTTCTAGTTGTGAACAGTACAGTTAACGTATTGCAGGAAAATTTGAAGTTTTTCTTTTTTCTTTTCTTTTCTTTCTTTCTTTCTTTTTTTTTTTTGAGTCAGAGTCTCATTCTGTTGCCCAGGCTGGAGTGCAGTGGCAAAATCACAGCTGTCCACTGCCTGAACCTCCTGGGCTCAGGCGATCCTTCCTCCTCAGTCTCCTAGGACTACAAGTGTGCACCACCATGCCCAGCTTTTTTTGTTTTTTTTTTCATTTTTTTATAGAGAAAAGATCTCGCTATGTTGCCCAGACTGGTTTCAAACTCCTGGGCTCAAGCAATCTTATTGCCTTGGCCTCTCAAAATGCTGGGATTACAGGTGTGAGCCACCGCACCCAGCCAGGAGTTTCCAAAATACAGATATTCTGGTCATTGTAAAACATTGGCTTAGAGTTGTGGATGACTGAACATAAGTTTGCTTTGCCTCTTTCTTTTATTCATTGACTAAAAACTCTGGGAATAAATCAGTGCCCCTGATCATCTCGGAGCTGAGAAGTGGCGTCTTTTATTTTCTTAACAACATGTTTTTTTTTCTCTGACATTCTCCTTTGGCTATGCTGCTCACAGTAGTCTTCTGAGTGTTTCCCTGCAAAGTTAGGATATAAAATGTCTCTTCTTCCTTATTATTTCAATTTCCTTCACAAGTAAATGGAAATATAATTTATGAAGCATGTTACAGTTTTCAAGTATATTTCTTGTTAAATACACATGTTGCTACCTACAAGGCTGGGGTGTAGTGAGAAGGGTAGCAGAACCAAAATTGGGGTTTTCTTGCTAGGCTTTGACTGTAGCCACAGTAGATAGAATGTTACGTAGTTTAGCCCTTCCTCTCATCTCCATGAAATACCATCAACCACCACATACAGAGTTTCTTGACTTTGGAGAAGCAAACAGCATTGGAAAAATGAGAATGACAGCCTCCTGGCATTCTGAGCTTGGACTGTCAAACTGAACCGGTTATAAAATTTGAAAATCTATGGTTTATAACATCTTGTCCCTTTCTGAAAACAAACAAAAAAATAAAATATTGAAGATGGTTCCCAGGGTTTCCCACAGTTTGTTCATCCTGACCAGTGTGATTTTTTCCTAATGTGGGAATCAGAGAAAGAGAGATTGGGTTGGGAAACATGTGTATCCAGTGTTCTTTCATGCTTACTGCCTTGCTGAATGTCCAGTTTTGAGTATCAGGTTCGAGAATCCTTAAACTTTTTCTGGGAATTTAGGTCCTGCTAGGTACATGACCTCGTGCCAGTTTTGGATAAGAGCTTCCTAGGAGGCCCAACCTCAAGATTTTAAATTTGTGTATATTGTGTAAGTTAACCAAGTCTATGACCCATAAGAGAACTGAAGCTTTGTAAATTTTTTTGCAGCATTTAAATGTTGCTTCATAAGACTGGTTATGCTCACCAGATGCTTTTTTAAGTGCATTTCGCCCAGATATTTTCCTCTCTAGTAGTTTACACTAAAATAAACAGTGGTTCTGAGTGTCTTACTCAAAGATGAAATTTCTCAGAACCAAAACCACTGTTGCATGTTTGTTGTGCACACCTGGGGTAATCTGGCTTCTTGTCCCTTTCTTTTGGTTTCTGTGAGAGGCAGGGGAAAGGTTGGACAAAAATTATTTACAAGTTTTGACTGAATCTCTCTCTCCAATGCATCTTTCTTCACCTACATTGGCATAGACTCACTCCTTGACACCTTAAAAGAATATTGCATAGAATCCCAGGCAAATAGTCAATGAAATCAGCAGCGCCTGTTTTTTCAAATTGTCCTAGGAAGAGGGAGTTGGTTTAGAGCCTCTGCTGCTAACATCTTGATATTTTAGATAGCTCTGGTAGAATATGATTTTCATGCCATGCCCTTAGCTGACCCCTTCTTCCTCACAGAATGACTTCTCTAAGGCCTCAATTAATTTCCCTGGAAACTTTCCTTGACCATCTTTTCCCTCTTCTGACTGCCATATCCCTGATTAATGATACTGCCATGGGACACTCTGTCTTCTCATAAGACTGTGAACTTCCTGGAGCCTCTATCCTTGCACCTGACACAGGTGCTGGCACATAGTTGACACTTAATTGATTCTCAAATGGATTTGTATGTGCAGTCACTAACCTTTCCATTATAAAAATGAAAAAACATATTTCTGAGACTCATACAACCATAGCATAAATTTAGAATTTGCCTTTGATTCCAAGTTGCAAATACAGTAGTTTGGAAATTAGACCTAATATTTCCCCAATGCAGTTTTCAAACTATACTTTCCATCCACATTTTTCTCAATCCGTCATAACATCTTGATCCTTAATCAGTAGTAAGAACAATTCAAGGACTTATGCTATGCCTGTAAATGTTTTACTTATAGTAATTCGTGCTCTTAAAAAAAAAAAAAAAAAAAAACTGCAGCCACCTCTGCACAATTACCACAATGAATTTTGCATGTGCAGGTATTTAATCCTATGGTCCCTTGTACATACAAGACCAACATTCATGGGCTACAGCATTGTCACTTGATCTGAATAGGTTGATATTTGTTCTGTGAATAGAGCAGCGCTTTGCAGGAAGTAAGTACTATATAAATTTTAGGTAATTTTTTATATTAGCCAGGTGATCATAGGATAATAATTTTAAGTGATCTCAGAGATTGTTAACCCAGAACTTCCCAGAGTGTTACTTAAAACATGAGTTTTAAGTTTATAGTAATGTTCATGTTTGTAGGTGACAGACAAGAAAAGGTGGCATGGAAGAAAGTTATCCTATGGCCGAACAGATTGAGAAAATGCATAATTAAACATAGCTTAAAAGATTTATTCACAGGAGAACTCCTTAGAGCTCTATGATATGTTACCCCACTTCCCTCTTTAAATAAATGTTTCCCAAGTTTTGCATTGAATCGTTCATCTTTTGCCTTCACGTGTTTTGTATAGAACACCTCGAGAAAGATAAAATTGATTTATTCCAATATCTTCATTTTACTCATAATTAAAATGAGATCCTGAAAGTTTAAGTTTATGCAGCAATTTCAGGATTTGTCTGGAATTGTGGTTACTGTCTCTTGTAAGCTGTGAGGACCTCTGTGCAAACATTTCACCCAGTTATAAATCTTAAAGTGGTTAGTAGATTTAGCACAGTATCAGGGACACTGAACACTCTATTTTAGTTCAATTTTGCCCATATTTGCAGTGGGGGATCTCTTTAGCAGTGACCCCTACTCTCTGAGTCTCCATCACCTGTGATATAAAGTGTAACTAAATAGTAATGCACCTTGAAGTTTATTATGTGAGACTTTAGTATCATTGAATACTGTTGTAATAGTGTATATATTCCAGTGATTAATCAGAAGGCTCTACTTAAAAAGTAGATTTAAATAATTACCTGTCAGTATAACCCCTCTAACACCATGTTAACCCCAAGAGAAAGTAACAGAGAGAAAGCAAATTTTTACATTTTTAAAATAAAATTTCTAGAAACTCTTTGTTTCCTGTGACCCATTCATTCACCTATCGTTCCATCCACTTTATACTACTTATTTTTTCTATATCAATATGCTATCATCTATTAAATCCCCCTGTAATTATCTCTCCAACAACAAAATTTTTACATCC
Source organism: Tarsius wallacei (assembly GCA_963574415.1). Taxonomy (NCBI): domain Eukaryota; kingdom Metazoa; phylum Chordata; class Mammalia; order Primates; family Tarsiidae; genus Tarsius; species Tarsius wallacei. Next base: position 12,038 of record CAUYQG010053708.1, read on the forward strand.
CTGTTAAGGTATAATTTTTAAAAATTAAGATCATGACTACTATCCACCAAATGAACGTATGTCAAAGAGTTTATTCAACTTACCTATCAGTTAGGGGGTCTAGTGAGATGATAAGGCCAGTTTAAAGAGCATTTGAGGAGTTAAGTATTTATAGGGCATTTAATAAAAGTTAGAATAATATTGCTTCTTTAGATATAAAAGTAGTTAATATCTGCAGGGCAATATACTGCAACCTTTGGGATCATCTTTCCTACTGACAAAAGTTATTTGTATCTCTAGCAGACAAAATTCTCCAAGCTAACAAGAAACTTCACTAACTCTTAGACCTTTAATCAACAATAAGCAAAGTGAATAAAACAAAACGCATCTTCCTTAAGTAATTAAATAGCCCTTGCTTAGATCTTTGCCCCATGAGATACTGAAAGGACGTGCTACCCAATTTTCTGCCATTTTATAAAGTTTTAGATATTTCCTCTTAATATCCTAAGCAGTGTTTACACTCAAGCAGGTAAAGTCATACTTTCAGAAGGATTTGCTTAAGGGTAAACTTACTTCAAGGGCAAGAATTATGTTCTTCTTCGTGTTTCACGCAATGTAATTTGACCCAATATCATTATTTACTTGCGCATGTCAGAAACTGAAGCCATGCATAAAACCAATATTAATAATGGTTTTAAAAGAACCGCATATTTAAAAGAATGCAGTCATACACATTTGTGTATCATAAAAACAACCTTGACAAGCATGTAATATTACTTGTATTTTACACATGAAAAAAATAAAAAAGAAGAGAGAGGCTTAGAATACTTAAGAAACTTTTCCAAAGGCATGATACCAAGTGGTAAAACCAGGAACAGAATCTAGGGCCAGATGCATGATATTTTAACTGCATGTTGATATTTGTTGGAATTTCATAAGACCACAAAGCCGCAGCAATTAGATTTGTTTTATATTTTGAAAACACTAAACCATTCTTGCTAACAAAGAAAAAAATCCTTAATGCTTAGAAGGTAGGCCAACAAAAGACCTTACAAAGTCAACAGAGGAATGGAATAACCTTCAAAGATGCACAGAACTTCCATCTCATTTACTTGATTTAGATTCCAAAGTTGTGTCCATGAGTCATGGTGTTATGGTTCTAATTAGAAGTTAGTCAGGGCCAGGCAACAAGAAGGTAGCTGTTTAGCTACCACCATTTGCATATATATATAATTTATCCAAATTTGAGATATGCATTTGAAAATGCTCACTAGTGCTCTTTGAGCCTCTCTCTGAAGAAGATTTAAACTGTTTCAGAAAGTCAATGAATTGTCAGACTCACTTTTCTATATTAAAAAAAGTAGGCACGGAGTACCAGGGTGTACAGGAAGGAAAGCTAATCTTACACCAAACAAAGAAATAGAGTGAGTTACTTCCTTGTTAGGAAACAAAGCCCCTCTCCTCCGCCATACTATTCTATCCTTTTCTACTCTTAGAGGCATCAGCTCTTTTGAATGCTGTCTCCCATAGGAGTCACATAAAACAATTCATAGGAGGTTATAAAATGGTTGGTAAGAACTCAGAAGGTTCACTTGCTCATGGGAATTTGTATTTACTCAGGAATCAAAGCCTAAAGTATGGTTCTCCAGTGTGTGTTGGGCAGGGAGGGGGGGCTTGCCCTCTCATTTTTTCTGAAGTAGCTCCTTCAGACATTTTCCTATCCTCAAGACCTCTAAGGCTGACTTGCATGATGAATTTGTGTTTTCTCTATGCTCATACCAGCTTTCAGGAAATGGATGAGCTCAGGCCACATTTAGGAATCAAACTCTGAAAATCCTAAACTCTGTGAAGTCCCTACTTCTGGGGAGAGTATTCTATCATGAAAACCCTAACCCTAAACTTAAGAACAAGAGGGGCGTGCGGAACCGTGTTTGATATGCACAGTTCTCCAACTCCCTTTTTGACCAGCTTGCCAATCGATCCACAGAAATAAGACAAGAAGTTTGAAGTAGACAAACTCTTCATGGTTTTCAAGAGTTGTACATTGATGAAACTCACAGACCACCATTTTTGATATCCAAAGAGTACTCAATATATCAAGACTGAAAAGCAAATTGGCCAAAGCTTAACAGAGGTGCAGGCTACAATGATCACTGGGAGTTTCTATTTTTTTGCATATGAACATTTATATTATGCTTTATATAACTATTCTCAGTGGATGTTCGCAATGCACATTAAAAGCCCTGAAAGAATAAATAAATAAATAAATAATGAATACATGCATACATACATAAAAATAAATAAAAGCTCTAAAAAGTTAGGCAATGATGCATAAAGGACAAATTTATGGACCTTGCAGCAACTTGGGTAGATTTGGAGTCGATCACACTCAGTGATTTATCACAGAAACAAAGAACTGAGTTCCATATGTTCTCACTCATAAGTTGACCTTGAACAATTATAATGCTATAAGAAAGCGATTGACAGTACTGGAAAATTGTCAGGGGTGGGATGGGCAGTTTAGGGAAACTGCTAGGGGAGGGAGGGGCATACCTCATCAAGAGTACCTGCATAATCAATGTTTATATACCTAACCCTGAATTGTACCACACATCTTTATAATTTTAAAAAAGGTCAGGCAATGATGGAATATATATTATTTTGTTGACCTATCTTTGTCAACTGAATTTATGAGCATGTATACAATAGATATACAACAGTATACATTGTATCTTGAATATTTGTCTTTTGTATAAAAATTATGATTTTTCAAATAACAAAGTGAAATCTTTCTATTTAACTATCTGTTTGTCTTTCTACCCATCCACCTATTTAGATATGTCTTAGAAATTGAAAGCGTTTCACAATGCCCACATTCACAATGCCCAACTCGTACTTCCTTACACCAATTTATTGCTAACCTTTGAGAACCTATCAACTGAGAACTTCCCTGTCCTTAAGTTAAACATTCATTGGTGATAAGCAAAATAGAATCATAAATTGCATTCTATTTTATAAGCTACACTATTTACTTAGCAGTATTTACTGGGCAGTTTTTCATTCATGTGCATACTTCTCTTGTTTACCTTGTACTTCAATTTTTTTTTTTTTCTCACAGTCTGGCACACTGAAAAGGTAAAATATATGTTTCTAAAACAACTTCTAAAACCATAAAAATGGTGGAGTGAATTCTAGCCCTGCTCGACTTTGGGAAACCCTCAGTTTCTCTGTAGCTGGATTGTCACAGTTCAGGAGAGAGACTCCCAGAGCTGCTGCCTTGTGGTATCCTCTTCTCCTGCCACTATCTAGATGAGATGTAATGAGAGAATGCACAATACCTTTATCTAATCACCTTGCATCTTTAAGCAGAAGACTCTGATCTGTCATGCAGCACACGCAGCTTGCAAGGCGGTGGCTGCTGCAGGTGATGTCATCCCAGGAATAAAAAGCCTCTTATTTCAATGCTTACTAAGAACTAAACAAAGAAGCACGAAAGAAGATGCTAGAGGCATGTCATGGGTATTTGTTTGGTAAGATAAGTCATCTGGAGTCTTGAAATTCAGACAGATCCTGGGTTTGCGTGCGTGATCTGAGTTGCAGGGGATCTGATTTTTGTTGACTTGGGAGCACAAGAGCAGACCATCCTCTGAGGCCCACAGTTTGCTTTCCAAGGAAGTTCACCATCTCTGGCTTGGAGGGACTCTAACAGAACAGCACATGTTGGTTTATAATTTAAATTCTGTTTTTTTATTTCCATTATTTTTATACTTTACATTTATAATGCATGGCATGTATTTCATTAAATATTTCAAGTTACAGCTATGTGTCATTAACCTAGCATTTTGTTGAATTCCTGTAGGGTATACGATATGGTTCCAGGATCTATTATTGAAGAAAACCCAATTACTGAAGACAGTGGCTGTGCAATTTTACTAGTAACTTGTCTGATTGTGACGTATGGATGGAAAATATGCCTGCAATCTTGTGCATTTTGCTTATCTTCAATATCTTTCGCCTATATTTGCTGAATGCTTCAGCAGGGTCTGATGCCATAAGAGGAAGTGTACAGGACAGAAATACAATCAAAGATCACGGTTTGGAGACCAGGAGCTTTGTCTTGTGCTGCATTTTGCCTTAGAGTAATCTTCAATCAGCAGGCTCAGTGTTCTCAGAATAGCTGCTATTCGTTCCAAATTATCCAGTTTATAGAAAAGAGGCTTTGGTGCTGAGACATGCACACATGCCTGTATATGTGTATATATGCACCCTCTGTACATACACAAGCTATTTTCTGTTGTTGTTGTTTTTTTTGGGGGGGGGGGGAACATGAATAAAAGCAAACGCCAAAGTTATTTATTTGAGATGGGATCTCA
>CAUYQG010053715.1:0-53602 GCA_963574415.1 Tarsius wallacei
AGCCGGGCTTGGTGGCTCAGCCTGTAATCCCGCGCCTTTGGGAGGCTGAGGTGAGTGGATTGCCTGAGCCCGCGGGTTCGAGACCCACCTGGGCAAGCAAGACCTCATCTCTACAATAAAAAATTAGCTGGGCATGGTAGCACGCGCCTGTAGTTCCAGCTACTTGCAAGGCTGAGACGGAAGGATCACCGGAGCCCAGCAGGTCGAGGCTGCGGTGGCCGGGAGTGGCCACTGCACTCCATTCTGGGTGAAAGAGTGATACTCCAACTCAAAAAAAAAAAAAAAAAGAAACATTAAAAGGTGAACAACTTAGACCTAATTAACTTAGACAAGTTAAGAATGACATTAGGTTATACCTTAAACCATTTTAACCTACATTGCTCTCATGGGGTCTTACCCATTAAGGGTTTATTCCTTCTGTTCTTAATCTATAACACAATTCTGCTCAGCAGCATGTGAAGAGCAAACTGGCATTCTCCAATGAACAAAGACCAAAGATTGAGTGAAACTCTCTTTTCCATTCTCTTTTCAGTATGGTTTTCTCATAATAAACCAATTTTTGCTTTCATTTTCCATCTGAAAAACTCAATTCATTGTAAATGGAAGCAAATAAAACCCTACATAATACAAATTGCTTTCAAGGTGTTCATTGATTTGTTGACTGTTGATATCGAGAAATTGTTTATATCAGTTTTGAAGTAAATATTCATCACCATTTTGGCAACTTTGTCACTCACATTTGGAAACATTCCTTGTGTTTAGCTGATGAAAAATGACAACAATAAGCTCTTAAACTAAAAGTGTAAGATGAAATAATTCTGTGTTTCTTTGCTTAACCTCTCAGATTTAAAAACAAAACAAAAAACAAATGTATAAATCTGACCTAAAAATGTCAATGTTAAGACCAAGTTGTTATCTCATGCCCTGCAAACAAGTGGATGATAACTTTATTTTCCTTGAGGCAAAATATAAAAAATATCGGGACATGTTGGTAACAAAGTTTGTTCCAGTTGAAGTTTCTGCCTCAGAACTCTTGCTACAGTTTTGGCAATTAAGAAGTTGGTAGGAAGGCACACCTCCTCAATATGAAACTTTAACAACAAAGTAACTCAGAAGCTTTTCTTGGGCAAATTACTTACGTGCTGGAAGAGCAATGAGGTTTTGCATGAGAAGTTTATAGAAGCTTTTGAAGAATAACACAAAAGCATGAAAAAGCTAGAACAGATTTCTTGATTCTGTGATTAATGGTGGCATATTATTTCAGAAATAGAATTTCTACTCAGCTTTATTTAAAAACTCTCTACAAACTCCATGCCTCCAGGACAAATTAAGTCTTCACACCTGATTTAGGACACAATCCACTTTTCTTTGCTCTCTTACACCACCCAGGACTATTTACGCTACACGCTTAAAGACAACATTTTACCACAGGATATACTAGGAGTCTAAAAAAATATATTGTTTTATTGTCTTTACATAATAAAAAGCCAGAGATACTGAATGTAGACAAAAATAATGTGTTCCACTGATTTGATGTAACAGAAAAGGCACAGATATCCACATCTCAAGTTCTTCTTGTGACTTTCCAAGATCTTTTAAATTGCTGAGAACTGGGGGTGAAGAAGGTTACTCGGGCTTTGTTTTCTTGATTGCAAACATCTGCCTTTTTAGCTCTAAAACTTAGTAAGTAAAAAGGTAAAGAGCCAAGAAAATCAATCCATTTTCAGGATCACGTATGCTTAGAGCAGTCAAGGAAGAATTTAATTTTGTTTTTTTGTTTTTCTGGAGAGAAAGGAGGTGATGATTACTATGGAACTTTCACCAAATAGTTTCTGTTTTCCCTCAAAGTTTTGTATTAGGATTATTTCCCTGCTTTCAGGAGTATAGGTGTGGCCATGGGACTCATTTTGTCCAATAAAAATTTAGCAAAACTAATATGTATTCCTTTCTTTTATTTATTTATTTATTTATTTTTTGAGCTGGAGTCTTACTCCGTCGCCCAGACTGGAGTGCAGTGGCCGCTCCCGGGCACCGCAGCCTCGACCTGCTGGGCTCCGGCGATCCTTCCGCCTCAGCCTTCTAAGTAGGTGGAACTACAGACATGTGCTCCCACGGCCGGCTAATTTTTTGATTTATTGTAGAGGTGAGGTCTCACTAAGTTGCCCAGGTGGGTCGCGAACCCGCAGGCTCAGGCAATCCACTCACCTCAGCCTCCCAAGGCGTGGGATGACAGGCTGAGCCACCGAGCCCGGCTTATATTCCTTTCTTTTAAAAGCTTTAAAAGTCATCTGTAAGTTTTTTTACCTAATTTCCCATCAGAAAAAATTTGGATGCAAGGAGATGGAAAGGACAATATAGAGCAAAACCTCTTCGCTGACTCAAAGTAGTGTAACAAATAACAAAACTTTTAGTCTTTTAAGTCACTAAAATGTGGAGAATTCTTATTTTATTTTTCATTGTTTTATTGCAGCACAATTTAACCCACTCCAATCAATATATTCATCTAGTAAGTAGAAGAGCCCATTACAGAATCCAAAATTTCTTGTAGCCTAGCCCCTCTTGGGCTGCTGTATAAAACTATATCTAAAAATGCATGCCATTACCTGTGCCAGTTGCATGCTGTAAAGGAAATAAGGCAATGATTATGGGTGCTCCATAGATAAGTGATATTTATGGTGACTTAGTAAGCTGTCCTTTAGAAACCATGTATGACCTTGGTAGTGACATCTTCAGTTTATATGCAATCTTTTAAAGAGTGCAATCTTTTCCAAAACTATAATCACAGATGGATTTATTCTATTGATCTTTAGCCTTGCATTCTTCTCTCTAAAATTCAGCCCTCACCTACTTCCTCATGTTAATTGGGGTGCTGCTTCGGGAGGCTGAGGTGAGAAGATTGTCTGAGCCCACAAGTTGAAGACCACTCTGGACAACTTGGTGAGATCTCATCTCTACAATAAATAAAAATATTAGCCAGGTGTGATGGCACGTGCCTGTAGTTCCAGTTACTTGGAATGCTGAGGCAGAAGGATCGTCTGAGTCCAGCAGGTCCCCAGGCTGCGGTGGCCATGAACGTGTCACTTCACTGCAGCCTGGGCGACAGAGTGAGAGACTCCAACTCAAAAATAAAATAAAATAAAATAAATTTTAAAAATTGATGTGTCTGCTGAAATTATCTATATTAAGACTGAATTTAATTGTAAAAAACAACCAAACTAAGAATATCTTTAAAAAATAGATTTTTTTACGTGTCAAATAGTTAGAGGTTGGTAGGTGCTCAATAATGTCTTTCAAGTTAAGATCCTTTCTTCTATCCAGTCAACATATTGCCCTTCATTCTTCTGCCTGTGGCATTATGGTTGCATAATGAATGTTGCAGCTCTAGTCATTACAGCCACATTTAGATCAGGAAGAATGAAAAAGTAAAGAAGGACAGTGCTCACAGATTCAGTTTAGTCTCATTGGCCAAGACTGTAACTTAGGCACACGTCTCAGGGTAAGAGAGGCTGGGGACCAACAAACCAGAATTTTCATGATTAGTTTAGACCAATCTGTAATTTGAAAGTGAACATATTCTTTACCAAAACAAAATTAGGGTTCTTTCCAGCAAAGAAGAAGAAGTAAATGAACATAATGTTTACCATAGCACCTGTTCATTTATATTTTAGGTTCTGAGATGAAAGATGATGTTGCCTCAGCATAACTGATTGGAGCAAAGTCAAATTCTCTACACTTGTTGATGTAAGAGAATAGAAATACAATATGCTTTAGGACAATAAAAATTTTTTATAGACCCTCTACTTGAGGTTCATACCATTCCAGCTACTTTTTGTTTTTATGAATTAAGACCCTTGAGCCCTGTTAGAACAAAGAGAACACATGACTGCATAGCATTTTTGGAAAACTCTAAGAATACACTTCAGCTATGTGTGTCCTTAATTCTAGTTCTTGCTAAATTCACTGAGGTAGTAGCAAGCACCAAGCTTTGGATTCAGTTGAACCTAAATTTGCTTTAAAGATGTGCTATTAGTCAGCTGTATGACTACATATAGAGGTCATTTTACTTCTGTGATTTTTACCTTTACATGTAGATGATAACCCTAAAGCTTAGGAATTTCAAGTAATTTAAATTATAATAGGTAACTAATATCTATTAGCAATACTCATATATTTGTCACAAAATAAAAGCACTAAGTACAACTTAGAAATTGGTGCAGTAGAAGGAAAGCTGTGATAAGGGTGCATTTTGGCATAACAAAATGTTGAACCAATGTTCCACCAGGAATCCCTGTTTTCTTCACTACAAACACTCTCAATAACTTTTGGATAGGAAAACAAACCTCTTATTTTATTTTCAATTTCTCTGTCCTAGGTACTGGCTTTCTAAGTGATTCAATTATTCTTTATGCAATAATGTTGTATAATTTATACAGAACACTCGTTCCTGTCTTGTATTATTTAATTCTCCAACATGTTTGGGGAGAAGATTTTATATAAAAGCAGTGACACAAAATAAAGTTGTTAAAGTCTTGCATCTTTAACAAAGTTGCTCTCAAACGACATTTCAGTAAATGAAATGTACCCAAGAATGACAAATTTTTATATATCAAAGTTATGCTCCGACCAGCTCTGGGACACAAAGCCTAATGCCATAATAGAGCCCAGAGGTTTGTGTTCCATTTGATTTTTCTTCTTTTCTTTTCTTCTAAAGGAACATTACCTACTTTCCAAAATAATAATAAAATAAAAAGCTATCCTATCCAAAGGCAGAAAATAGTACCATTAAGATTGAAGGCATTTAGTGACCTTGTTCCAAGATTTTTAAAGAAACATACACACACAAATACCACACAATGCACAAAAAACTGGGAAAAGAAAGAGAATTTTTAAAACTTCAATTGTTTATAAGAGGTGTCTAGGAATGTCCTAATCTTCATTTTTCAATAATCTAACAATATTGAAACAAAGAACAAAAAGAGAATCCCTGAAGGACTTAGCTTATTATGAGTGATATTTATAATGGGATATATGTATGTAGATAAAGTGATTTCAAATGCCCCAAGAGCACATATAGCTAGAGAAGGCAAATGAAGTCAACCCTAAGAGTAGAGTGAGATGGCAAAAAATGCCTGATAACCATGGCATTCGTTTCTCAATGATAAGCATCATGGGACAGCAATACCCCAAATCAGGCCATCTCCTTCTCATTCCAGAGTTAGATGCTTATTACAATGGGAAATAATGGCCTTTCAAGGACATGACAGACAATAACTGTCATCTCTAGGAAAGAGTTCTTTTTTCTCAAGGTAGGTATATCCAAGGTAAAACGAGGGTTAGGGTTAGGGTTAGGGCCGAAAACACTACTTCTATACAATGTCTGATGGAAAACCAAAGTGCAATATTGACCCATTAAAGTTCCTTTCTCCATCAAGAGAGCAGGAAGACAGTCCACAGAATGGGGAAAATATTTGCCAACTGTATATCTGACAGTGGTCTAACATCTAGGATCTACAAGGAACTCAAAAATGTCAAAAGGAAAAAAACAAACAGCCCCTTTAAAAAGTGGGCAAAAGACATGAATAGACACTTCTCAAAAGAAGATATACGAGCAGCCAACAGATACATGAAAAAGTGCTCAGCCTCACATATCATCAGAGAAATGCAAATCAAAACCACATTGAGATACCACCTAACCCCAGTAAGAATGGCCATCAATAAAACAAACAACAACAGATGCTGGCGAGGATATGGAGAAAAAGGAATGCTTCTACCCTGCTGGTGGGAATGCAAACTAGAGCAACCTCTTTGGAAGACAGTGTGGCAATTTCTGAAAAAACATATTACCCAGCAATTCCCCTATTGGGAATATACCCAGAGGAACTCAAATCATTCTATAAAAAAGATACCTGCATGCGTATGTTTGTTGCAGCTCTATTCACAATAGTAAAAACATGGAACAAACCATGTTGCCCATCAAAGCTGAATTGGATAAAGAAAATGTAGTACATATACACAATGTAAGGACATATACATAAACGCAATAGAAGGACAAATATATGGACTTCACAGAAACTTGAATGGATTTGGAGTCAATCATACTCAGTGATCTATCACAGAAACAAAGAACAGAGTACCATATGTTCTCACTAATAAGCAGAACTTGAACAATTATAACACTCTGAGAAAGTGTTTGGCAGTAATGGGAAACTGTCAGGGGAAGAGGGGGTGGGATTGGCAGTTGAGAGAAACTGCTAGGGGAGGGAGGGGCATTTCTCAACAAGGGTACCTGTATAATCAATGTTTGTATACCTAACCCTGAATTGTACCCCACATCTTTATAATAAAAAATATGTATATCTAAAAAATAAAGTTTCTTTCTTTTGGAATTTGGAGACATGTCAATGTCCAAGTTTCAGTTTTATGTTGAAAGGTAACTATCTCTTGGAAGAACAACTCTAAGGAGGTTTTCAGGTAACTCACAGAGTAAAGGCCTTGTGATGGTGAGAGTAGTGACATGATCTAATGCAAGAAGTGAATGGAACTGGTAAGAAGTGTCCAAAGTTTGGATATATTTTAACTGTGACAACAGTATATATCAGTGGATTCTATGTGGGTGTGTGAGAAAGAAGTGTCAATAAATAATTCACTTAGTAAAAGTATGAAAATATAGACAGGAAGGATATAAACACTTTGTGCTGGCAATTGTCCCTGGAAAGGGTGGGAGATGACAAAGAAAGGAGGACAAAGGAGATTTAAAGATACTTTGTCATGTTATCATTATTATATACGTAAAAGCACAAGAATAAACGTAATGCATGAAAAAGAATTTATAAATTTGGCCATAAGCCACCATAAGCATACCAAGAGTCTAGGTGAAGGTAAGAATATCCTGAGGCCTTAAATCTGACTGTAATTTTTTTCTACTACATTATTCCATCCAGCTTGTACATTTTGTAATTCTCATTCTTGTGGTTTAGATCTCTTATATTGGGACACCAGAGACATTGTTTGTCACCCAATTTATTACTATTTGTTAATCATACAAATTGGTATCAGAGCAAGGTTGATTTTATTTCTTTCCTCTACCTTGCTTACATAATAAACAAATTGTGCGTCTGCATCTGTGTAATAAACCCTTTAGAAGTAGACAATTCAAGTTTAATGGCCAAGGTGAAGCAGTGATTTAGGTTCCTTTGGCAAAAAAAATAATTATATATATATATATTTATCAGAGGGAAATTTGGCAGTGAAATAGCTGTTGCTCAATTATGGGTAAAAAACCTAACACACAAAAAAGGAAACCTATGCTTTGATTTGAAGTTGTTCCATTAATTAAGAATATTTATTTACTGTATTGCTTAACTTTTTAATAAATCACTGGGTAAGAAAGAACTAATACAAAAATTTTAGAATTTTCATGACATTAATTTGAAGTTGAGATAAAAATTTTCTATGAGAGGGAGTCAACGACTTATTTGGCACCTCAAGGTAGAAATTATTCTCAAATTATTATAGTACTGTCTTGAAGGCAAGTATATTAAGATAGAGTTGGATACCCAGCAACTGAGTTGGGCATGCAGACCATTTAGCATCACAGAATTTTCCAACTCATTCATTTCCAAAAACCAGTAGAATGGTTGGTGGTCTGTGATGTGTGACATTAAAGATCTACCCCTAACTTGTCTCCATAGAAAATGTCCTCTTTAACCTCAAAATCCTTTATTTGAGGCTTAAAGCATTATCTCCAGGAACTTTTCCACAATTTACTTCTGTCCTCCTTATCTTCTTTCCTTTTTCCCTTATAGTATCTAAAATGTAACTACCTGGATTCAACTCTTAGGCCTATTATTCATTAGCTGGATGATATTAGGCAAGTCACTCTATTTCAGTGAGCCTCAATTCTCTTCTAAAGTGGAAAATGTAAAGGAAGAAAGGCTCACACACAGTACTGTCTCAGCACATGTGAACATTTTCACGCCAACTTTCTGAGCAGATACTTATTGAAGGGGTAAAAACTAGAGAAATGATAAGACTTCTCCACACCCTTCCTCTGTTCAACATACTTTTATAGATAAGGAGTTATATAGAGAAAACTTCTACAGGATTTGGATGCTGATTCAGGGCACAGGACCCATGTGACTCCAAGGTCTTACCGGATTTTTCTTTTAGAATGTGATGGCAGATAGGTGTTAATAATTTGAAAATTTCAATGAGTTGCTAATGGTTGTCTAGAGAAATAGGCTGAGAAATACCTAAAGCCTAGTCTGGACTAATCAAGACCAAGATTCATTGCTGATGTCATGGATCATATTAATGCCATGGGACCAAAGTAGGAAAATGGAAGCACCAAAGTACAATGATTTGCTAGGTTTCCCTAGCATAGGACAACTCCATCTTAAAGATGTCTTTAGACATTGACAACGTGTGTATATTCACGGCTTTGTTCTAAATGTGTTCTAACTGAACTTCAAAGATACTGTTCTTTTATGGGTCCTTGAGTTATTTATGTTCAAGTCATTTATCCTAGATTCTGTGTGTTCTCCAGATTATACAGAGAGTTCTTTATTCTTCATATAAATGACACTGCCTTCATTAGCAAGGAATATCATTATGACTTAAGGTAAAAAAAACCTTTGACGGGATTGTATTCATTACATTTCAAGGGAAAAACTAATACTTGTTCATTATTGGTTATTTAAAAATTACAAAGTAAAAAGAATAAAATCAAAATTCTGATAACCCTGCATAAACTCAGAGTTCAATCTGATTTTTACCTTCTTTAGTTAATCTGATTTTTACCTTCTTTCACATTGCATGTATATGCATGTATTTCTAGATATATCTGCATATTTGGGTGTGTATAGATTTTTAAGCAACTACAGAATTTTGTTGCTGCACATTTTTATGATCATTTTTTAAAAACGATATTACTGAATAGTTTCTTATTTCAATGGTAACAAATTATCACAAATTTGGTGGCTTAAAACAAATAATTTTTTTTTTTTTGAGTTGGAGTCTCACTCTGTCACCCAGACTGGAGTGCAGTGGCCGCTCCCAGCCACCGCAGCCTCGACTTGCTGGGCTCCGATGATCCTTCTGCCTCAGCCTTCCAATTAGCCGGAACTACAGGCGTGCCCTACCACGCCCGGCTGATTTTTGATTTATTGTAGAGATGAGGTCTCGCCAAATTGCCCATGTGGTTCTCTAACCCATGGGCTCAGGCAATCCACTCACCTCAACTTCCCAAAGCGTGGGATAACAGGCTGAGCTTCTGTTTTTATTATTATAACTTTTTCTCTAACATCTGGCTGATTCAAGTTCATTTTTCCATCTCAAGAGATTTAAATTATTCTCATCTGCAAATTTCTTTTTTTCTGTGTAAGGTAATCTATTGACAGATTCTGGGTATTAAGACACATCATCTCGGGGAGAACCATGTGTCTTTACTTCTGCCTGTTCACCCTGTGACATGCAGGTCTGTGGAGTCCATAGGGAGGACACTGGGACTTCCAGAAGCCAGGAGATGATGTGACGTCCAGATAATCTCACCTGAAAAGAAATGCCGGAGAAGGAGGTAGAGGCAAAAATGGCTGGTTCCCAGGGGCTACTGACATTCAGAGATGTGACCATAGAATTCACTCAAGAAGAGTGGAAATGACTAGAATTTGCTCAATGAATTTTGTATAAGAAGGTGATGTTAGAGAACCACAGGAATCTGGTGTTTCTGAATGTTCACCATTGCTGTTACCTGATCACTAATTGTAAGACTGTTTTGGTGGAGATAAACACCCTAGGTTTTGTTTATCTTGAACTTACAAAACATATGAAGATCCATACCAGAGAAAAACCCTATAAATGTAAAGAATGTGGCAAAGACTTTAGCTCTCATCCAGGACTTATCCAACACAGGAAGACCATAATGGAGAGAAACCCTACAAATGTGAAGAACGTGACAACGCCTTTCGCTTCTATTCAATTCTTGCTCACATCAAGGTGCATATTTGGCGAGAAACCCTACAAATGTGCAGACTGTGGCAAAGCCTTTTGCACTTACACAAAAAACTCGCTATACATAGGAACATCCATATGGGAAAGAAACCCTACAAATGTAAAGAATGTGGTAAAGCATATTATTATCAGGCAGGACTTTCTGCACATACAAGAATCCATACAGGAGAGAAAGCCTACAAATGTAAAGAATGTGACACGTCCTTCACCTCTCATTCAGTTGTTGCTCAGCATTTGAAGATCCATACTGGAGAGAAACCCTTTGAATGCAGACTGTGGCAAAGCCTTTCAGTATCATGCAATACTAGCTGAACATAAGAAGGTACATACTAAAGACTACCTCCAAAAGTGTGAAGAATGTGACACTTTATTTGGAACAGAACCCATACTGGAGAAAACCCTACAAATGTAAAGAATGTGACAAAGTCTTTACCTCTCATTCAGGACTCTCTCTACATAGGAAAACCCATACTGGAGAGAAACCCTACAAATGTGAGGAATGTAACAATGCCTTTGCACGTTTCTCATACCTCACTACACATCAGAGTCTCCATACTGGAGAGAAAACCTACAAATGTGAGGACTGTGACAAAGCCTTTGTACTTCGCTCATACTTCACTATACATCAGAGAATCGGTAGTGGGGAGAAATGCTACAGATGTAAAGAATGTGACAAAATCTTTTGTTCCAATTATTCACTTGCTCAACACATTAATATACATCATGGAGAGGAAATGTAAAGAATGTGACAAAGCCTTTACCTCTAATTTATTACTTGTTCGACATAGGACCATCCATATTGGAGAGAAACCCTGCAATTGAGAAGAATGAGACAAAGCCTTTAATCAGTATTCAAATCTTATTCAACTTCAAGGAATTCAAAGTAGATGGAATCATTAGAAATGTAAATATGGCAAAACCTTGTTGTGCTCTCTTATAGGACTTGCTGTACATGGGAGAATCCATACTGAGGAGAAACCATGCAAATGAAAGGGACGTGACTAAACCTTTAGCTCTTTTCAATACTTGTTTGACTGACATAGGAGCATCTATATTCACACTGTAGATTTTCTACATCTGTAATGACTGGAGAATCTTATATAAAAATATAAACTGTAGAGAACATGATGAGAAACTTGATATAAGGAGTATCCTTGCCTTTACTTATATCACAGATCTTTTGAAAGTACTAACGTAAAAAATTTCTAAAGCCATTAACCAACTAAAGTTTTATTTGAAATTAGACTGTTTGCATTGGGGAGAATCTACAAATTGAAAGACTTACCATTCTTCAAAATACATGCCATAGCAAAACTTGGGTATTCAGACTGAAAACTTTACAGATCCAATATATGTGGAAACACTTAATTACCAGTCAAGTTGAAATAACCATCAGATTATAAAATGGGTTTTTTAAAAAAAGAAGAACATAAGTATATTCCATGTAAACCTGTTTTCACAATGACAGAATTTGAGGATATTTTGAAAAGAAAAATGTATTGATGTGACTCACCTTACGTGGTGCTATGCCTTTGTTTCTAGTGTTTATGTAAAAGCATGTGGTCAGTTGCTGCTACATTATAGCTATGATATAAAAGCATAATAATACCATGAGTGAAATATAGGATAGCAGATATTTAAAAATTAACAGAGGAATTGAAAGATAAATTTGGAGAATTATTACTAAGAATTGAAAAATAGTCTATTAGTTTCTTAGGGTTTCTGGTACTAATTCCCACAAATTCGATGGTTTAAAAATCAGCATTATTTTTTTCTTTCACAGTTCTAGAAACTAAAACTCTGAAGTCAAGGTTTTGACAGTGCCCCACCGAGGATTTGGGGGCAAATCCTCCCTTGTCTCTTTTATCTTCTTGTGTATCTAGGCATTACACTTGTGTGACTACATTCTAATCTCTGCCTCCATCTTCACATGAACTTCTCTTCTTCTCTCTGTCTCTCCTTTACATGTCCACTATTAGGATATTTGTCATTGAATTTGAGGCCCATCTGGATAATTCAAGATAATTTCATCTTGAATTCTGAATTTAATTGCATCTGTGAAGAGCCTTTTTACAAATTTGGCCATACTTACAGGTTCTGAGGGTTATAATATGGACAAATCTTTTAAGAGGCCACCATTCAACCCATCACAGAAAGAAACAGGTATACGAAAAAAACTTACATGAAACTTAGAAATTCAATTTAAGAGGCTTAACATCTGACCAAAAAAAAAAAAAAAAGTACAGGCAAACAAAAATGAGAAGATATTACATTGCCAAACACTATATGAAAAATGTCAGAACTGATGGGAATGAGTTTTCACAATAAAACTTGCTACTACTGGTATAAGCTATACTACATAAAGAGTTTGGAAGTCATCGTTCTCATCCTTACATCAAGAAAAAAGATAAACAAACAAAATCTGTATTTTTTTTTTATTATTCATCAAAGACTTGAGTCTGCAGGGTAAATTTCCACCTTGAAATCTGGAGAGACAACCCAACAAAAAAGTCACAGATGAGATCTGCTCACCTGGAGCAGAAGCTGCTGGAAGTATAAACTGGAAAGCATAGTTATGTTAATTTTGATGTTTCTGAAGCTTAGTTCATACTAGCCTAAGTCAGAAATTCTTTGGAGTTTTAACAAGTTTGATTGGGGTGGGAAAGAATTGCATACCACAATCAAGGGAGATTTATTACATTATGCTAATATTGCTCATCATTAGGAAAATCAATGAAATCCACCAAATGAAAAGATTAAAGAGCCGGGCTCAGTGGCTCAGCCTGTAATCCCGCTCCTTTGGGAGGCTGAGGTGAGTGGATTGCCTGAACCCGCAGGTTTGAGACCCGCCTGGGCAAGCGAGACCTCATCTCTACAATTAATCAAAAAATTAGCCAAGCGTGGTAGCGCATGCCTGTAGTTCTAGCTACTTGGAAGGTTGAGGCGGAAGGATCGCCAGAGCCCAGCAGGTCAAGGCTGCGGTGACCGGGAGCGGCCACTGCACTCCAGTCTGGGCGACAGAGTGAGACTCCAACTTAAAAAAAAAAAAAAGGAAAAGAAAAGATTAAAGAGAAATGATATGATAATATCAAGTATTTCAGAAAAAACATTTGAACAAAGCCTAAAACACCCATTTATAATGAAAATTCTCAGCAAACTAGGAAGAGACTTTTTTTTTTCACTTGATAAAGAACATCTATGTAAAACATATATTTTACATAATACTTAATGGTAAGACTTTGGACAAGATTGGAAACAAGGTAAGAATGGTCTCTTTCATGCTTTTTATTTCACAATATAGTGAAACTCCTAGGTAGTGAAAAAACACAAGAAAATAAAATAAAAAGTACAAATTTGGGGAAAAATAAATAAAAGTGTCTATTTTTTCAAATGTAAAAGATTACAAAGAATTAACAAAAAATAATATGAAACGTGTAATTATAGCAAGATCACAGGATATAGGGCTGATATGTGAAAGTCGATTGCTTTTCTAAATATTAGTAATAAATTGGAACTTTAAATTAAAAAAGCAATAGCATAAATAATAGCACTAAATTCATAAAATATTTGGGTAGATTATATATGTATAATATAGGTCTAACAAACAAAATCTATATATGAAACATACAACACAAGTAAAATAAATATCTAAATAAACAGAGATATTCTATGTTCATGGAATGTAAGACAATATTTTAGAGATGTCAGTTTTTCCTATGTTGTCTATAGATTGAACATAATAGTCAAAATTCCAACAAGTTATTTTGTAAATATCCACAAATTAATTCTAGTTTATAGGAAGTGGTAAAATAATCTAAAATAGCCAACACAATACTGAAGAAAAAAAAAGGTTTGAGGACTCAGTAGGACCTTATTTAATATATACTATAAAATGTATAGTAAACAAGATAGTATGGTGTTGGCAAAAGAATACGTACATATATCAATAGAACAGTATAAAGAGTCCAGATATAGTCCCAAACAAATGTGGTCAGCAGCTCTTTAACAAAAGACCAAAGTCAATTCAACGGACAATGAGATTGTTTTTTCAACAAATTGAACAATTCATATGCAAAAAAAGAGCCTAGAGACAGACATTCTACTTTGTTTAAAACTGAACAACCCAATCAAAAATGGGAATAAAATCCAAGCAGGCAATTTACCAGAGAAGATTTATTGATACCAAATAGTTCTATTAAAAGCTCAAAATTATGTCATAGAAAATTACAAATTAAATTAACAATGAGATACTATTAAACATAGATTAGAATGACTAATATACAAAGCACCAATAACACCACATGCAGGTGGGAATGTAGAGCAACAGAAACTCATTCATTGATGTTGAGAACGCAAATAGTGCAGCTACTTTGCAAGGCAATTTGTCATTTCTTACAAAGCTAAAATTAGTCTTACCATATGATTCATAGTTGTGTTCCTACGTTTATCCGTATTTGAAAATGTATATCCACATAAAAATCTACTTGTGCATGTCTATTTTAACTTTATTTATAATGGTCAAAATCTGGAAGAAATCGATATTCTTAAGAGGCACATGAATATATTATGACATATCCTTACAATTAAAATTATTCGGTGGTTTAAAAGATGAGATCTCAGCCATGAAGAGCCATGGATGAATCTTAAATGCATTGCTAAGTTAAGGACGTTAATCTGAAAAGGCTACATATAGGCAGAGTTTCAGTTATATGACATTTTGAAAAAGGCATAAAGATAGGGTTGTGGGGGGAAAGCTAAATAGTAGTGATATATTATGTATGAAGCTATACATATGTGTATGTGGCATTCGTTCATTTGTCAAACCACACAGAACTACACAACCAACAAAAAGAGTTAAACAATGTATACAACTAAAAAATGTAAGCATTTGGAGGTCAGGGAATCCCAAAATGAAAGAAATAATGTGATTAAATGATCTATATGGAATTACAAATATATCAACCAACCTAACTAAAGTGAATAGGGGCATAATATAGTGATTTAAGTAACTTCAGAAATATTTGGTTTTAGTAAAACTAAAGACATAAGAAACTGTATATAAGAACAGTATTCCAGTTAATAAAGTTTATTCCTCACCCCCCCACAGAGATATAGGTTAACAAGTCTGAAACAACTATACCTAGATACTAGAATTGAACATTTCCAAAATGGTGGATGGCAGGAGCCAGTTTTCCTGCTATTGGAGTGGAAAGTTACAGATAAGTAAGAATAGGAGACACGAATGAATCTTTGGTAATGGCTTAGATTTGGAGACATCAGTATGAATTAATTCTTAATCTAATATAAATGCCAATAGTGATCTATATAAAAGTGTGCATGTTAGTATCCACACAGATATCCCCAAGCTCTGCTAGCTGAGTGCTTAGAAGTAACTTCACCACAGTCGCAACAAGTATATCTAGTGTTCAGATCTTGGTTTTTAATACCATTCATTAAAAAGAGGAACAAGGGCTCTTTGGAAAAATAGGTAATTTTAGGTCTGGTGCTAGAAATATATAAAATGTCCCAGACCACCATGTAGTGCCAGAAAGTAAGGAAATGCACACACACACACACACACACACACAATGATAGAGGTATGCCAGGGGATATAAGATGCAAGTGAAAGAGCCTTCAATGATCAAACATTTTGAGCAAAAAGAAAAAAATTATTGTGTTGTAATCCAAAGAATAAAATAGATATCCATTTATGTATAAATGATTGAATAAATAAAAACAGGAGAATAAACAACTCTTCCATGAAGAATTTGAAATATAATAATTTATTTATATAATCACTCTGAAAGAGGTGAAGTATAACTCCTCAATGGGTAAGTGAGATATGGCTTTATTTTAATGCATGCAGTATAGTAGTGAGAAAAATAGAGTAACATCATAGTGGAAAAAACTAACAAACACTATTACAAGCCAAATGATCAAGGTTAACATCAATAAGGATGAACACTTGATTTTATGATGAAAATGGTTCTACACCTCTTGATCTCCTTCCCCAAAACAGAAGAGCATCATCAAACAAATCCCAAATTAAGGCCATTATACAAAATACCTGACCAGTACTTTTCAAAACTGTCAAAGTCATAAAAAA
Organism: Tarsius wallacei; assembly: GCA_963574415.1. NCBI lineage: Eukaryota > Metazoa > Chordata > Mammalia > Primates > Tarsiidae > Tarsius > Tarsius wallacei. The sequence continues at coordinate 16,115 of CAUYQG010053715.1, forward strand.
CAAGGAAAGTCTGAGAAACTATCACAGCTGTGAGGAGCTATGATAACTTGGTGTAATGTGGCATTCTGAATGCGATCCTGGAACAGAAAAAGGTCTTTAGGGAAAATTGAGGAAATCTGAAGAAAGTTTGGACTTCAGTTAATAATGGTGGTTAATTGATTGTGGCAAATGTAACATACTGATATATGATAATAATAGGGAAAACATTGTAGGATGCACAGGGAATTTCTGTACTGTCATCACAATAATTATGTAATGTTTACCCAGTATAAAATAAAAATATTTAAGAATAAAGGTGCTACAAAGTAAATATTTAACATAATGAATTTAAAAATACTCATAGTAAAGCACGTCTTCACACAATTTATAATATTGGGAATTTTCACAGGACTTCTCAACAAAAATAGGTCAGAATGCAGGGACACAATCATGGCTCCTTATATCCTCAACCTTCTGGGCTCAGGCGATCCTTATTTCTTTGCCTCTGGAGTATCTGGGACTACAGGCATATGGCGCCATATTCAGCTTGTTTTGTAGAGACAAGGTCTCACTATGTTGCTTAAACTGATCTCAAATTCCTAGACTTAAATAATACTCCCACCTCAGTCAGCCAAGGCGCTGAGATTACAGGTGTGAGTCACTATGCCCAGGCCTCTTTTGACTTTCATTATGATCTTTTCTATTTAGAGATTGTAAAAATAGCAGAGTGAAGGAGGAATAGTGCCCTAATTCATGAAGATCTCATAACACAGGAGCATTGATAACCTAATCCATAATTATCTTATACTTATGCAAGCATTTCCAAAAACAGGCTTTGCAAAGCATATCAATATCAGGAGATATTTTGTAGAGAAAGGGTTCTATGGCCAAATTAATTTTTAAAATGAGTGAAACAAAGGTAAGCTTTGCTCTGTCCCTGCTTTATGAAACTCCAAAGAGAAAATCAATACAGTGTTTCCCAGTCATATGTGAGAATGGAGCCAAGTATTCACAGAGCATCTGAAGAGCATATCCCAGCCCTTTGGGATATACTGCTGTAACAGTCCTTTGTGAACATTAGTAAGCAAATCTCAATAATAATTCTAGAAAGGCCAGGACTTTTAAGTATTATTTAGGATTTAAAAAGGAACAAAACCATTCCAATATTGGGAACCGACAAAAGGAAGAAGAGGAGAAGATTGAGGGGAGATTTTTCATGGGGTCACTTCAGGTCAGACTCTCTTTTACCTGTGTCTTCTGCCAATCTTGTTAAGAGTTTTTATTATTCTTTTCTAGAGCACCTGTTCTGTGCAATGAATAGCAACTGAGGAGATGCAGCATGATCTCAGAGTTCCACTGGAATTTCACTGTTTCATGTTCATTTCTATTCACACCTTAGTAATCTTTGTCAAGAAGTCATTATTTTTCTATTCAAATGTTGAAACAATTTTGATCAGTCATTTCTGCATAACAAGGAAACAGAGATGATGTAAAAAACTTGAATACATTCAGGGTTTCCTTAGCCTCTGTGCTCATGTTGGTCTTAGATATAAAATGACACATTGCATATTTTACTCCTGGTTGATCAGGTTGATGCACTTATTTCTGGACCTAGTTAGTATTCCTTTTTTTTCCCTTAAATATGTAGAAGGGAAATAATTTTTACTGTATCAGCTATGTATTTTGCTCTGCACAAGAGGTTTTCATCAACATAATTCATTTAATCAGCACAAATAACCTGAAGGACTATTGTTATGGAACTTTAGTTTTGTCACTTGGGAATTGTTATTTATTTGTTTATCATCATTTTCTATTTCCTGAAGATAGAAAATTAGATAGTTTCTCCATATTAATGTGCTGTGAGATTTTTATCTCTTTTGGTTTGAATGTGTTTCTGTAGGGACAATTATCTGTAGAATACCAATCCAAAATCCTGATCTTAAGCTCTCAATCCTAGACTACTTATAAAATGGCTTGGTCTTATAGCTCTTGAAAAAAGAAAATCTTCTGCCTCTATGTCAGTATTCAACAGTCCATATTCTTGGAAAATCTTATTATACCTAATTCAGGGGTTCTCAAACATGCATTTACATTGGAATCAACTGTGGGATTCTTTCTTTTAATTGGCAAGAGATTCTGATACAACAGAGCTAGAATGTGGACCAAACTTTTATGCTTCTAAGACATTCCATCACTGCTTCTGAGCTCACTACTCAGTAGACCACTAATTACACCACTATGCTTACAATGTAAGTCACAAAAAGAAATCTTAGTCGAATTCTATTACATAGCCCAAAGGCTAGTTGACAAGCAGGATAATAGGAATAATATTACTGTCTATGGCAAAGTGCGCAGAGATCCAGAAGGAACCTGCTAAACTCTAGAAGCAGTCGTTTTAAGATTCAGTGACATGTTGTTAAATATTCGATATATCTGAAATTGAGTAGGTTTCCTAATGTAAATTGATACCGACTTCTGGGAGCATTTTGCCCAAGCCATCTTACACTGCTACTTGAAATCTGCAGTGAAATTGGATGGAAGACTTTGTTTCAATCTGTTTCAATATTCCCTGACATGCATGTGAATCCCCATGTAGGATAAGTTAGCTGGAGAGAATAGGAGCTGAATGAATAGCACTGGCAAGCAGTTTTTTAAAATCACATACCAGATCCATATTTATGCTTCCTATTTTTGCATTATCTCATAGATATGCACTTGCAAAATGAAAGAAATGTGAGCCTATTGTTTAACTGTACCTTTGAAAGCATGACAAGAGAAGGATGTGATAGATGGGTAACACAGATGTCTACAGAGGCTCCATTACTAAACCAGTGAATGTCTTTCTATGCACTAAATTTACTAAATAATTTGAGGTGATGATGATTTGGTAGCAAATTAGGATCAATTAGTGCACATTTCCTTTCTTACTGTGCTGATGAGGAAGGAGAGGGATTGACACAGTGAATTTCCAACTCCGTGCTTTGTTGAACTGTCTTCTGAGAATTAGCTATCTTTATGCCACCAGATTAAGAACATGAAATCTTCCTTTCTCATACAGTGTTTCTATAATACTTTGCAATTTAATATGTGATCTGGGACGAACAATATCAGCATCATGAGGGAGGCTGTTATAAATGCAGAATCTCAGACTTCATTACAGATTTATGGAATCAAAATCTGCATTTAGCAAGATCCTAGATGATTAGTATGGCCATTATTACAGTTTGTGTAACACTGATCTAAAGACATAAGTGATGATACTTAGCTAAATAGACCAGGAATTTTAGATTGTTACCCTGAAACTAGATTTTATTTCTAATATTGAAGGCATGATACTGTGAAGATTGGTTATTCCAGGAATGATTTGCACCTAATTTATGCTTTTCGGACTATAGCCCAGAATTTCTCAGCATCAGATTCATATCCAACTCTCCTTCTGCCTTGACTTGTGGTATTTTAAAATATTCTTACATTCTTTTTAACCAGACGTGGTAAATGTTTCCCTTTTTTGTGCTTTTCTGACATCCCTGAAATAGGTAAATAGGTTTTTTTGATTTTTTTAATGTCACAGTACTTGCCTCGTTGCACTGATGTTGTCTGTTTATCAGCTATGATTTGCCAGACCATAAATTCTCTCATATGGTTTATATCTCTATCATCTTTCTGTAGGGCACTAACAGTGACAGTGTGAGAGAAACTGGATACAAAAAGTGCTCTTAATAAATACTGGTTGAAGTGAACCAGTAAATTCATCAACAGGAAAGTGGGGGTAGGCTGGCTGACTGGGCTACCTAGGAAAAATATTACATTGGTTAGCCTTCGTGAAAAAGTGGTATCTAGGCAAAGAGAAATGGTCATGTAAGCCTATGCTACCAAAATTTTTTTCATTATGTCAAATTCTGTGTTTTAATTTCTAAGAATATGTATATTACTATCACATATGAAGTTTTAAAAACCATTTAGGTCTGGGCTTCACCCAGATCAACTAAATAAAAAATATTGGAGTTGGGGAGCTGGGTTCCAAGTCCTTATTGTTTTTAAGACCCCTAAGGAAATGTTTACAATCTGTTTTTCCATAAGGATTGTCTAAAACCAATATATAGGCAAAAGAGAAATGAAAACATTGAGCACTACGGGAATGAAGGAATAAGATTATGAGTTAGATAATTGTGACCATGGTCTTCCTGGAAAAGTATGACTCAGACAAAGCGTAAAAGGTGTCTTTTAATTTCTATAGGAACTATGTGAAAAAGAGATATTTTTAATGACTCTAGAAAGTATAATAAAATCAATAAAAAAATTTAAGGGAGGTCAATTTAATTCAATATATAACTGCAACATTTTTCAAGACATAAATATCCTCAGATGTGCAAAAAAAAGTGAGAGAGAAAAAACTATCTTCACCTTCTTATCTTTCTGAAACTCAGCTTAATCTCTCCATTGAACCTCCATTCTACTTGTTAGAATATCTGAACTTGATGTCAGAATGTGTAATCTTAGTCATTTCTGGGAAAACTCAGGTACTTCAGTTTTTTCTGTTATTAAAATTTAAAATAGTGAAGTCAGGGGTTTTTTTTCCATCTGTCTTCCTTTCCTTAGGTTCACAGCTAGATTTTGCATGGTTTATCTAGAATCTTTGTTTAGGGGTAAAGACATCTATTCCATCCTCTGTTCAAGGCAGACATGTATTGAGATTTAACTAATCTTTACTGGGTGTGACAACTGAATGGACGTGTTTAACAAAATGTATCTCCATCCGTTGCTTAGTTTTATGATTCAGGTAGTTTTCCAGCTATGGTATGCCGCCTTCATATACTGGCTCTCTCTCAACTTTTGAAACCAACTCTTAGAGGCACAGAAAAATCTGGCTGTCCCAGAAACGATTTCAACACTGTAGAAGTTTTAGGGTTACCTTTTATGCTTTGGCCTCATGTTAGTTAACTCTGCAGCTTCCTTTCAGAGTTTCAGATGGAAACACAGAACTTTCCTTCCCCAAATACCTTTCCCCAAACACATCCAAGTATCATTAGGTAATACTTCAAAAGTTCTATCCGGTCACATTAAAACTGACCTTTTGTCAAGGGTAAGTCAAAATTAAAAGGCACCAGATCAAAATGTATTGCATTTTCCATCACAGGAAACTTAGAATATGACCACTTTTTAAAGATACGGTCAAGTAAATCCAAAATTGTTTTAGAGGGTTGGATTATATCACTAGTTTCTAAACTTAGTTATACAGTTGAACCCCTTAAAGAGATTTTAAAGTTTACATTTCAAGGTCCTCTCTATTTTTTCTTATTCAGAAACAGAGGAGAAAAAATATTTTTCTATGTAGCTTCACTCATTAAAATTACTGGCATAGCATTCACTGTACAAACAATTTTCTTCTAGGGACTATTTTCTCCCTGGTTAATACTCTGTAACAGATCTGTTGACTCTAAAGAAAAACAGAGGGCCAAGTGAGCTTTGCAGAGTCCTCATCAGCCACACATTTGATCAGCTCCTGGTGTCACCCATTGAAGTTTCCATGGTTTTACACTTCTCTCTTTGTTCATGTAGAAGGAGTTAGTGAGAGAGAAAGATTAGGGTTACAACCCTTTAAAAAAGGGGCAAGTGAACAATCAGCAGTGCTTTGCTGAAGTTACTCTTGCTGAGCTCTGCTACCAGAGCATAGTCATTCAGAAAACAATGCTATTTTCCTTCAGGCGAAAGGCAACCCTACTGAAGAGAGAAAAGAAAAACGACTTAAGAAAATCAGTCACCCCAGTTCTCCGACGGAGATTTTTAGATGTTAGTATAAGATTGTATTTGAGGTGTCTGCACATGGTTGACATACTTAAACGCGGGGTGTATTTCCAGTGTGTATAATTCCTTGCCTCCTTCCAACCACAGGAGCAGTTTTTTATTCAAGTGTTTTTGCTATTGCACACATTATTTGGGAAAGATCAAAATAAATATATTTGTATATCTTAAGTTAAGCAATAAACCAGACCATTTATACATAATCATTTTTTTTGTTGTGGGTTGGGTGGTTTGTAACAACATACATTATTAAACACCACTCAAGCCAGGCATGTTACAGCATTCCTCACCAACTAAATAGTATGTCTCTTTTTTTAAGGAGGAAATTCTAAAGCCTACTTTCAAACCTGGGAAAGAAGAAAATTGCAGGAAAAAAAATTGAAAATGTGAAAAGGAGGAAGGAATGAGCTAGGTGAGGATGGGTGAAAATAGGTTTATACCAATGACGATGCCCTGTTATTTCCTAAAATGCCCTGACCAAGACAGAAAGTACAAATATTTAACTTGAGGAAATTAAAGTGTTGGCCAAATGTGGCTCAACTCCAAGAATCTTAGAGTTTTAATTCCTGAACTACAGAATTCTGGAGTTCACCAGAAATTTTCTTTCCTGTGACTACTCCCACAGGACATGTATTTTTTCCATGTCCTTTAACAGCACTGAGCCCCACTCATCTCAGGTAGAGAGCACAGTATGGTCCATGCTTGGTCTAGATTTACAACTTTACAAACAAAATGTTGAGAATAGTACACAGTTTGTCTGAAAAAATAGCAAACTACACTGTTTTTAATTGCTGACAATATGGAGGCAGGTAAGACAGAAGAAAGTCCTGCCATTGTTTCTGTGAAGTCTCCATCTCTCAGGTAGAAAAAATCCTAAATGAAAGAAAAGCATAGATAGGAAAAGATATATAATGGAAAATTAAGATGAATTGTCTTACATTTGTAATCATCTATCTCCACTTTAGCCTCTAGAGACCCAAATCAAGAATTAGCTCATTGTCCCTGACAAAGAAGGAGCTCTGAAGAAGAGAGGGGTATTAAATGGAATATTAGTCAGCCTTTAAAAAAGGAGGAGATTCTGCCATTTGCACACATGGACCTGAAGAACATTATGCTAAGTAAAATAAGCCAGATACAGAAAGAAAAATATTGCATGATCTTACATAGAATCTTTTAAAAAAATTAAATATACAAAGATAGAAAATAAAACAGTGGGTAGGGTGGGGGAGAGAAAATGGGGATATATAAAGTAAGTCTAAAGATCCAATGAACAACATGAAGACTACTGTTAATACAGGCATACCTCATTTCATTGAGCTTCACAGATACTGCCTTTCTTATAAATTGAAGGTTTATGGTAACTGGGTCAAATAAGTCTATTGGCACCATTCTCCAATATCTTGTGCTCATTTTGTGTCTCTATGTCACATTTTAGTAATTCTCACAATAATCAAACCTTTTCATTATTGTTATATTTGTTGTGATTGTCTTTGTTCAGTGATCTTTGATGGTACTGGTATAATTCTTTTGAGAAGCCTTGAATCTAGTGCATATAAAACAATGAACTTAATCAATAGATGTTTTATGTGTTCTGACAGCTCCACTGACCAGCACCCATTCTCTCTCCTTCTCTTGGGACCTCCCTATTCCCTAAGATATGACCATGCTCAAATTAGACCAATCAATAGTGCTCTGAGCATTCAAGTAAAAGGAAGTCACACATCTCTCATTTTAAATAAAAAAACTGGAAACAAAATTAAGCTTAATAAGGAAGACATGCTGAATGTTGAAATGGGCCAAAACCTAGACTTCTTGTACCAAACAGCTAAGTTGCGAATGCAGTAAAAAAAGTTCTTGATAGAACTTAAAAGTGCTACTCCAGTGAATACACTAATGATAAGAAGTGAAACAAACTTATTGCTGACATAAAGTTTGAGTGATCTGGGAAGAAGATCAAACCAACCACAACATTTTCTTATTCTATAGCATAATCTAGAGCAACGCTCTAATTCTCATCAATTCTATGAAGGGTGAAAGAGGTGAGGAAGCTGCAAAAGAAAAGTTTGAAGCTACCAGAGGTTGATTCATGAGATTTCAGTAAAGAAACTGTCTCCGTAATATAAAACTGCAAGGTAAAACAGTGAGTACTGATATAGAGGCTACAGCAAGTTATCCAGCAGATCTAGCTTAGGTCTACCTAAACAACAGATTTTCAATGGATATGGACTAGCCTTATGTTGGAGGAAGACACCACTTGAAACTTTCATAGCTAGAGAGTAGATGTCAATGCCTTTTCCAAAGTTTCCAAGGATGGACTATCTCTCTTGTTAGTGGCTAATGCAGCTGGTAAATTTAAGTCGAAGCCAATGCTCATTTACCACTCCCAAAATCCTTGGACCTTATCTGTCACAGAAACAAAGAACTGAGTATCACATATTCTCACTCATAAGTGGGCCTTGAAAAATTATTGTACTACTATAAGAAAAGGAGTGTCAGTAGTGGGAAATTGCTGGGGGCAGGGGGAGTGGGGTGGGATTGACAGTAGAGGGATTCTGCCTGGGGGAGGCACACCTCATTACTTGCATAGCGAACATTTATATAATCAACCCTGAATTGCACCCCACATCTTCAAAAATAAAAATAAAAAATTGTGCCAAATTTACCCTGTGCTTTATAAATGGAATAACACAGCCTGATGAAAACATGTCTCTTTATAGCATGATTTGCTGAATATTTGAAGTCCACTCTTGGGACCTACTGCCCAGAAAAAAAAAAAAATCCTTTCACAATTATCATTCTTTGGCAAATACTTAAAATCAGTATTTAAGCAGTTGATGTTACTATTGCAATTATCCTTATCATTATTGTTGTTCATTAGCAGTGAACCTAGTAACCTAAGTGCTCTGATGGAGATAATAAAGGAGATTGATGTTGTTTTCATGCCTGCTACAAAATATCCATTCTGCATCCCCTGGATCAAAGAGTGTTTATGACTTTCAAGTCATTATTTAAAAAATACATTCTGTAAGGCTACAGCTGTCATAAGTAGTGATTCCTCAATGAATCTGAGCAAAGTAAAAACTTTCTGCAAAGGATTCATCATTCTAGATACCATTAACAACACTTGTAATTCGTAGGTGGAGGTCAAAATATTGACAGGAGTTTAAAAGAAGTTGATTCCAATCCTTATGGATGACTGAGGGGTATAAGATTTCAGCAGAGGAAGTAACTGCAGATGTGATGAAAATAACAAAAGAACTAGAATTAAAGTGGAGTCTGAGGTGTGGTTGAATTACTTCAATCTCATGATAAAACTTGAATGGATGAGGTGTTGCTTCTTATGAGATAGAACCTACTTCTGATAAAGATGTTATAAATATTGTTGAAATGACAACAAAGAATTTAGAATATTACATACCAGTTGATAAAGCAACAGGTTTGAAAAAATTGTCTCCAATTCTCAAATAAATTTTACTTTGTGTACAATCCTATCAAACAGCATTGCACGCCACAGAGAAAACTTTTGTGAAAGGAAGAGTCAATCAAGGCAGACAACTTCATTGCTGTCTTACTTTAATAAACTGCACTAGCCACTCCAACCTTCAGAAACCACCACACTGACTAGTCAGCAGCCATCAGTATTGATACAAGATCCTCTATCAGCAAAAAGATTATGACTTTCTGAAAGTTGAGATGATTGTTAGCATTTTTTAGCAATAAGGTATTTTTTTAAAAAAGCAATAAACAGCCGGGCTCGGTGGCTCAGCCTGTAATCCCACGCCTTTGGGAGGCTGAGGTGAGTGGATTGCCTGAGCCCGAGGCTTCGAGACCCGCCTGGGCAACTTGGCGAGACCTCATCTCTACAATAAATCAAAAATTAGCCGGGCGTGGTAGCGCGTGCCTGTAATTCCGGTTACTCGGAAGGCTGAGGCGTGAGGATCGCCGGAGCACAGCAGGTCGAGGCTGCGGTGACCGGGAGCGGCCACTGCACTCCAGTCTGGGCGACAGTGAGACTCCAACTCAAAAAAATAAAAAAATAAATAAAAAAAATAAAAGCAATAAAGTATTTTTTTTTTTTTTTTGCATTTTTTAAAAAATTGGTATCTCACTCTGTCACCCAGGCTAAAGTGAAGTGGTATGATCAAGGCTCACCACAGCTACTACTTCCTGGGCTCAGGAGATACTCCAACTTAGCCCCCCAAATAGCTGGGGCTACAGATACACACCACCGTGTCCAGTTAATTTTTAAGAAATTGTTTATAGAGGCAAGATCTCACTTGTTGCCCAGGCTGGTCTTATACTCCTGGGTTCAAGCAATTGAACCAATTCCAACTTGAACTCCCAAAGTGCTGGGATTACAGGTAGAGCCACTATGCCCGGCCACAATAAAGTTTTTTGAATTATAGTATATACATTTTTTACTCTAGACATAATGCTGTTTTATACTTACTAGACTATGGTTTTGTGGAAACATAACTTTTATATACACTGGGAAACCCCAAATTTTGTGTAACTAGCTATATCGTGGTATTCATTTTATTGCAATGTTCTGAAGCCAAACCTGTAATATTTTCAAAATATGCCTATAATAGTGTGTTGTATTCAGGATTTTTGCTAAGTGAGTACATTATAGCTGCTCTTGCCATGCAGGAAGGACAGGTAATTATGTGTGATGATAAATACGTGAATTTGTTTTACCATAATAAGCACGTTACTCTATATTATATATATATATATAAAATTACATGTTGTATACCTTAAATATACAAAACAAAATATATTTTTAAAGTCATTTAATTACTTTTTAAATGAATAGTATATTGGGAACTTCAATAATAAATATGCTGAAATCAGTGTCTGGCATAAAATAAGAGTTCAATAAATCTTTAACAGATGATGAAGCAAAAAGACATGTGGAGACTAAACAAGTTCAGTTCCTTCAAAGAAAATGTGTTGCCTGCCTACTTTAAGCCATTACACTAATAATAAACAAGCAAATTTATGTCCTAACCCATTAAGAGTTCTCAATAAAGGGAAGAATGAATATAATTCTATGTTTATAGTGTCACACCACACTCTAATTTCCAAAAAATGTCTAGGAATGACTAGATCTCTGATTTATTTTTTTAAAATAATGTCTCATTTGACTGTCCTCATATATGTAAAATTTTTCCTCTTAAAGGTAAATAAAAATAAATTCTTTTATGTCTTTCACTAGCCTTGAGGGCTTTGTCTTCATTCACAAAAATCCATGTCTTAAGAAGCAAAGCCAGATAGAATTAGGAACTGCACACACACAACTAGATTTTCAGAGTATTACAGAATGATTTGCTATTGATAATTACTTCCAGTAAAATAGAAATGGGTATATTGCCCTGTAGTATTGTTGGGTAATGGTGATTTTGTTCTAGTGCTTTTATTGACTTGACTCTGCTCTTTTTCAAGAATGCCATTGCTTTTAAATCATTTAACTAAGTTAAAATTATTTAAAACAGTGGTGATTAGTTATTTGATGGGATTGGGAAAACAAGTACAGGTGAATTAGGGCTAAATAATGAATGGGTGTTTAAGGAGGTACAAAGAGCAAGGGTGTTTTACAGAATAATTCAAGTTTTCTCATCTATTTTGGATTCATATGTGAGGTTTATAGAGATTGACTATATATCTATGTCCTTACGTATTAATCTACTTCACTTTAGAGTAGTCTGAAAACTGCTTATAGACAGCACTTGGCAGAGAACACCTCTCTTAGCGATAACTCAATATATTGAAACATTTGAAGTTAGATGTCTGGTAAAGTGAGTTAAAACACAGCCTGAAATTTAGAGTGGATGTGAAGTAGAGAAGATGGTTGAGAAGATTGTTTCTATCAACATGTTGGTTTTAATCATAACTGTGCTGCTTACTTACTCTGGGCCTGTTTCCTTGTTTGTGCAACGGGAATACAAGTAGTATTAATCTAATTGAATTGTAATGAGACTAAAATAACATAGTACATGCAAAACACTTATAAGAGACAGTGCCTGGTATAGGGGGAATATTCTTTAAAGGCTATTTATTACTATTGTTCAGGAGACTTACAAATTTATTTCTTGGTACCTAGATGACACTCTGTGTTTCCACTCTGTGCTGCCTGCTTATTAACAAGTGTTTAGAAGAAAGAACTCTTTCTACATAATACATGGAAAAAACAAAACAAATCACCAGTCCCTATTAACAAGGACTCAAATTAGAGTACAGACAGATGCTGAGGCCAAGTTTAATGTCCAGCTTCGTCTTCTTTATTTCTATGTCTTTAATAACAAAAAAAGGTCTCTCTATTTTCCCTATGAACAGGGGAATAGGTTTGGCTGAGCCAAGGCTTTTGGAGGAGAAAGGGTGGAAAAGGAAGTTCCAAGAGAATTTCTTTTGAGAGTTCCAGAGAGCTCATGCAAGTATAGACTGTTGAGGCCTCAGACCAATATGTAATAGTAGTGGAATCTATCGTAAAAAGTTACAAAATCTGAATCAATAGGTCCAAGAAATTTGTTCCCCAAAATGTTCAGAATTGATTCCAATTACTTGGCAGATTTTGGCTGGGAGTGGTGACTCACTCCTTTAATTTTAGCACCTTGGGAGGCCAAGGTAGGAGCATCACTTGTATCCAGATCACTTGAGCTAGAGATTTTTGGAATGCCTGAGTTATATCTTATATATCACGTCTAAAGTGTAATTTTTTTGTTTAATGCTCATATAATCAAATATAGTTAATTATTTGTGTGAAATATCTTTGACCTATAATATTTTCTTTCTCTTGGGCTGCATTTTAGTTTGTCATGATTCATAGCACTTGACATCACTGCTGTAGCTTCTCAGCTATCACTCTACCTCTAGTATTTGTGTACCCAAAGCCATTATTCCCTAAGGAGTCAACAAACCCTATACCATTTTCTTTACAATTAGTAAAAATGCAAAGATAATAAAAATAACAAAGATAGTAAGGCAAGGAGGAGGCATGGGTTAAATATGAGAAAAGTGAAAACTATGTACTAAATTATGCCCTTCCCCAAATTCATATGCTGGAACTCTAACCCCAAATGTGATTGAAGTTGGGTTTTTAAAAGATAATTAAGGTTGAATGAAGTCATAAGGATGGGGGTCTTAATCTGATAGAACCGATGGCCACAAAGACAACAAAGAAAGAGTGATCTATCTCTAGCCATGTACATACACTGAGGAAAGGTCATGTGAAGACACAGTAGAAAGGCATACGTGGGCTGGACGCTATGGCTCAGCCCATAATCCCAGCACTCTGGGAGGCCGAGGCAAGAGGATTGCCTGCACCCAGGGATTTGAGACCAGCCTAGGCAACTTGGTGAGACCTCATGTCTACAATGAATCACAAAAATTAGCCAGGTGTGGTGGCGTGTGCCTGTAGTTGCAGCTTGAGGTAGAAGGATCACCTAAGCCCAGCAGATCACCTAAACATGGGCAACAGAGTGAGTGAGACTCCAACTCAAAAAAGGAAAAAAGGCATATATGAAAAATGCCAATTAAGTTTATGAACTTGCCACCATGCTCTTACATTGGCAGCACTATAAAAACAACTCAATAAGGTTTCATAACCTTTTATCATTATGAAATATCTTTCGTAATTCTAGTAACAGTGTGTTGTTTATATTATATAATATATATACTTAGTATGATCCCCCATGTTTTCTTTTGGTTAGTGTTTATGTGGTTATTTCTTTTTTCATCCTTTTTTTTCTCTGTTCTTTATTTCAATTGTGTCTTTTATAAGCATTATTGTTTTATCTTGTTTTGTTTTACATTTTTTGTTTTATTTTTTCTCACCTTCACTTGCATTAATCAAATAGTATTATGTGTCATCATCTCTATCTATTATAAGTGTTATTATCATACTCTCTATCTATTAACTTGAGTAATATATTTTTATTGCTATTAATTTATGGTTATTCTACACATCACAAAGTTAGTACACAAACATTAGCATTTTGATTCTAGTATTAATTTTAAAATCCCATGGACAATGCCAGAATTTCATAAATTTTAACTTCATTTATCCTCTTCATACTTATGTGGTATTGTTGTTGTGTATTTTATTTTTAAATTTCAATTATATAACATGTTTTATTATTATATACCATCAGCATAACAAATTTACTCATATTTGTGCATTTGTTGCTTTTTATTACAGTTACTGTATTATTTATTGTGCTTCCAACTAAAACCACTTTTTGCATGAACTTGTTCTGGCATTTTGGATAGGGGTGGTATTGTGTGCATGAAATCTCTCTTTGTTTGACTGAAAATGTTTATTTTGCCTTAATTTTTGAAATATGTATTTGATAGATATAGAACTTCATGGCTGTCAGCTATTTTCTTTTAGCGCATTCAAGATAACATTTCATATCTTCTTGTATCCATTATCTCTTTCACAAATCAGTAGTCTATATTTTTGCTGTTTATTTCTTTTTGATAAAAAGAAAAAAATAATTTTCTCCTTGGCTTATTTTTAAAAATATGTCTTTATGGTTTTTAAAGCACATTTTATTATGAGTTTATGTGAGTTTTTTTATTACTGTGTTTGAGTCAACGGTCTGTCATAAATTACAAAAATTTCTTGGCCAACATCTCTTCAAATATTGCTTCTACCACATTCTTTCTCTCCTCTTCATCAATGCTCCCAAACAAACTTGTGAGATCTTTTCTATATGGTTCATAGATGTTTACTCTCTTTTCTATATTTTTCAACCTGTTTCTTAATCTCTATTTTTCATTCTGAATATTTTTTCCTGGCTTATTTTACCACAACATTAATCTTCTCTTCCACTGTGCCTAATAAACTATTAAACCCATTACTATCTTTGTACATTTACCTTATATTCTTTAGTTCAATAATTTCCTCTTGATATTTACAGATGTAGTTCTTTGGTTAAAACATTTATTCCGTTATCTTTTTTCTTAAAATTTGAATCTGTTATTTTAAAGTATGTCTGAAAACTCTAGATTTCAGCCCACTTCTGTTATGTGATTGATTTCTGTTGTTGTTTTGTTTTGTTTTTCCTCTCTCTTTATTGAAGTTGGCCCTATTTCCAGGCATATCTAGTGCTCTTGTTTTAAATTGAATTCTCAACAGAGGAATGAAAATTTTCCAAGATTTTGGTGTGTTATCCTTATCCAGAGAGGATTTTGTGCTCTCTTTGTATGCAGTTAATGTAAGGGAAGATTGTCTTACCTCAGTTGGCTTTTGAAATTATTCGTTTGAGTCTCAGTCTTTGTGAAGCCTGGTCTCTATCTGGAATGCTTGTACTGTTTGGAGGTAGCATTTTTCCATTCTCAACTGAAAACCCGGCTTTACTAGGGCTTCATCTCCTTGTTGGTCTCTACTCCAGTTTTCATCCTCACAGCACTATGAGACTATGAAAAGCTCAGTTTAGCATATTAAACTTTCACTTTCTCCTGGCTTCTAGCCCTCTTGTCTAGTAAAGACTAGGAACCATCAAAGGCCCTGAGAAAAATGATACCAAACACCAGAAATCCTTGTCCCAGATTCCTTTTCTTTAGGATTTTGGCCTTGGTAATACCAACTTCTAGTTTTCATATCCTGTAAGACTGCTGAAAGCTCAAGTCCAACAATTTTGAATATTTTCTCATCCAAGTGTTGTTTTACAATGACAGATGCCTTGAGGAAAAAAATGACGGAGAATGTCTAATTTACTTTACTGTGCTAACAGTCTTTTGGGGCTCAAGAACCCCTCAAATCCTGACCCTCTTGATTGCTTTCTGACCTCCAAACAACTGTTTATGTATTTTCCCAACTTTTATGTGGTTTTTTTTTTGTTTTTGCTTTTGTTTTTTTTTGAGTTGGAGTCTCACTCTTTTGCCCAGACTGGAGTGCAGTGGCTGCTCCCGGCCACTGAAGCCTCGACCTGCTGTGCTCCGGGGATCCTTCTGCCTCAGCCTTCCAAGTAACTGAAACTACAGGCGCGCGCTACAACACCCAGCTAATTTTTGATTTATTGTAGAGATGAGGTCTCGCCAAGTTGTCCAGGTGGGTCTCGAACCCGCGGGCTCAGGCAATCCACTCACCTCAGCCTTGCATGGGATTACAGGCTGAGTCACTGAGCCCGGCTATGTTTTTTATCTGTAGAATTGTTTTGATTAAAGGTACTCTGCCTTACTCGAAAGTAGTTGTCACTTGCAATCATTTTAATTTTGTCAAGCAATTAGGTATCAAGGTTTTAATTAGAAACCTTATTTACTTACTGTGGCAATGCTAGCAAGAAGCCAAAAGCAGCACTGGCTTCCTCATATTGCATCATTCCCCAGGGAAAAGTAGCAAGAAAGGGTTGTGTGAATGCAGCACAATTACAGAGAAAGCATCTCACCTACAGGGATCCCCGAACAAAATGTTCCTGTCTCTTTATGGATCACTGGGTAGAGGGGAGGAAATGGGGGAAGAGCTAAAATGGAAAGGTACTGAGTAAAACTGGACAAAAGTTCTTCAGCAAAGGATTTTAATACAGTTAGCTTGGTGGAGATGCCTGGGAAGGCATCCTGAGGGTCCTAATAAGGAGTTTTTTTCTTTTTCTTTTTTTTAATAAAGGGCTTAGTCATTAAATGTAACTTGCTTTGAAAAACTACCAAGCACTTGCTGTAGGAGGGGTGGCCCTAGAAAAATCCGGAATTATTTTTTGGAGGGTGAACTTCTTGTAGCACAGACTTTCCCTCAAAGGTAAGTGTTCTAGGATGCCATTAGCATCAGTATATCAGCTAGCATTGTTGTGAGAGGCTGCGTTTGCCTTCAGTGAATTTTATTTTATTTTATTTTTGGAGATTCTTTCAACGCTGTGCCCATTTCATGATGGATAATTTGCAAGTACACATGCCCACACTGCACTGAGTGTTCAGCAGTTTTTGACCCCCTCAAATACCACGTGCTGGTGTGTGGAGGGTAACTTACTCTCATGAAGCTCTATAGGCAAGTCCTTCTAATTGCTTATGATTAGGTCTGAAGGATTGCACATGAGATTTTGGCCTACAGCCAAACTTCTTTATAAAGATACAGTTTAAGCCATACATACTTCTCAGCTCTGTATACTCTTACTTTCTAATAACGTTGTCATATACTGCAGTATAACCTGCTTGGCTAAGTACACACCATTTCTTCCTGATTCATTAGTGCATCTTCCTATGCAGATAATTCTGTACATTGATAATCTAGAACCTATTTGTAGAGTCTGCTAGCTTCATTCAACATCCTGTTTTTTTTTTATGGGCATTAGTTAAACTTCTCTCTCTCTCTCTCTCTCTCTCTCTCTCTCTATATATATATATATATATATATATATACACACACACACACACACTCACACACACTATATATGCATACGTGTATATATGTATTTATATGTGCATATATGCATAATTTATACACATACATTTATATATCTAATATACACACATGTGTATTGTATGTATTATATATGCTATATATACTGTATATATATTTTTTATATATGTTGTTAATAGATGATTCTCTGAAATAAATTTTATAAACAGATTACTTTAAAATAATCATAAAATAAATTTTATAACTTCTACATGAGTTTGTCATTGTGTCTTGATTTTTTAAAAGATATCTTTATTCCTAGCTGTTAAAGAATAAATCCATGGAATCAGCTGTCCCTGAATGATACTGTTTGAGTTTTTCCATTCAAAAGTATGAATACTCTCTCTTAACATCTGTTTGCCCACTAGGGAATTTAGTCAGCCCAGGAGACTGACTCAGTGCGTTCCCTTCACAGATTCATATGGATCCCAGAAGTAGTGTTGCCAGGCTAATTTCCTGGTCATTAGACAAAAAAGGAATATTTTGTGGTAGAAATACAGCATATTGTTGAACACAGTTAAAAGTCACACCTCCTACTCTGTGCAAGATAACGGCTTCCCCAAATCTGCTTTTGTTTCTATTAGTGCTGCATCATCATCATTTTTCCTGTATCAGATTATGACATATATAAAGTATGAAGAAATAAGATTTGGGATTTCTATTAATCATTTAACTTATTGCTAAAGTTTTCTGGCCTTATAACACTCAATTTCGTTGTCATTTAAAAATTCAACAAAATTAAAATGGTTCTCACTTGTCCCCATGTCCCACTCCCAACACAGCACACATGATCATTACATGGTTTAGTCAGGCACTGAGATTGTTTTCCAATGTCTATCAAAGGAAAAGGGATACAGTCAGGCATAGTAAAGTTTTCAGGCTGTGGTTCTGGGTTTACTGCTGCCTTTGCAGCATTGATAATGGCTACACACACACTTGCGCGATATTTTGAATGTAGAAGACAAAGGTACATGTTATAGTCCTATGGTTTATCTTAAACTCAACAATTCCCCTATTTTTGATCCTTGATCCTGAGAACCAAAGTCTGTTTATAAACATGAGCTAATACAAGTTAAGGAAAACATCACGGTGAAATGTGCTCAGATGAACACCGGACATAAATTCAAGCTATGTGTGCACGTGGAGTAACAAGAAAATGCTGGCAAGAGCATCTGGAACCTCTCTGATAAACACAAAATTGGGACAAATTCTGTCAATGCATTTCTTATCTTAAGTTCAAAACCTGGAGTTGAATTTAGTAGAAGCTTCTTGGTCTTTCAAAACTAGTAAGATAACCTTGTAAATCTCTCAAGGTCAGAGGGTATTTCTACCTTATCAGTTGCATCTTTGCTCTTATATTCCACTTTGTCTTTCCAAAAATGATCACATAAAAGGAATTTAATATCTGTTTTTGAGATTCAGAAGTCTGCCTCAACCTTAACTCCTGCTGACAGGAATAAAGAGGTCATGAAAGAGGAAGTTCTGAGGCCATCACTCCTATGCGTCCAACTATTAGGACTCCTGAATTTTCCCTCTGTTTTTCTTGTACACTGAATGACTTTTAAATAGCTTGATGTTTTACCAACACACAATTGTTGGTTAGACCCACATTTTCCAACCATTTCTTGAGCATATATAGCTTAGCTATAAATCTCACACTATTCTGTATGCAGCCTGTTTAGCAGACTTGTTAACTGCAGTGCAAGGGGGTAAGCATTTGCAAATAAAGCATCTGTCCTCTCAAATCAATCCATGTGTCCAGAGCTTGCAAATCTTAGAGTATGTAAACACAAGCAATACCATACAAAGCAGACATGGACTCTACCCACAGCAGAGGATTATTTGTGTAGAATTTTTTAGCAAGAATTACTGAAAAGGAAATAATTTCAAGATTTTTTTGGCATTTTTTAAGTATTCATTCCCTTGAGGTAAAATTTATGTTCACAAATCAAGTTTATAGCTGAATGTATTTTCATAAAAGAAACACACTCCTCCAACACACACAGATCAAGAAACAGAAATTGCCAGCACTCTAGAAACCTTCCCCTTATACTTTCATATAAATGGAATTTAGTAGTATGTCCTCTTTTGAATCTTATTTTACTCAACATTTATGAAATTCATGCATATTTTTCTTTAATAGTAGTTTAGTGTCATTTCCATCTACTTTTTATTACATCAATATCCTGCAATTTATTAATTCTACTTTTGGATTTTGAGTTTTCAACAATTTGGGTGTTACTAAAAAGAGTTTTGGTGTGAATGGTATTATGTACTTCTAGGTAAACATATGTACTCAAATTTGTTGAGTAAAAGTCTGGAAACTCAGAAGTGGAATTTGTGGGTGAAAGATTTTACATATGATCAGCTATGGTAGTTCTTGCCAAATGATTTTTAAAAGTGGTTTTAAAAAATGATAAATATATATAATTTGTAGTTGGCAATTAAAACATTAATTTGGGAGAGAGCTCTCCTGCAGAAGAATCAGAGAATCTCAGCTGCAACATAATTGCACCAATGCTTTGGTATTGCCTGTTTTTACAGTTCACCTATTCTGAAAGTGCATTGTGATTTAATACATATTTCCCTGACAACCATGTAGTTGAAAAATTTTCAATGTATTTTTAGCATTTGAATATTCTGTTGTAAAGTGTCTATTCAAGCTTTTGCCCATTTTTATTCGATCTCTTTTATAATATCTTATTGACTTTTCAAAGTTTTCTATAAAATTTTTTGAGTCCTTTGCTGTATCAATCCCATTCCATGACTTGCCTATGGTATATTTTGATTAACAGAAGTTTTTATTTAAAGCAATACAAATTTCTGTTTTACCTATTAACACATTTTGTGCCCTGTTTATGAAATCTCTGCTCATCTTCAATATCATGAAAACATTCTATGTATTTTTCTTTTTTTTTAATTTTAAAGATATGGAGTACAATGTAGGGTTAGGTACATAAGTGGTCATCGTACAGGTAATATTTGGGCCTTCCTTTGGTCCCTACTTTGCCTGGTTTGGGATCGGATACCTTTATTGATGTTATGTGCCCCCCTTCCTTCCATGACAATGTCCCACTACAGCCACTCCCTTCCTTATAGTATTAGGTAAATGTTCACGGTCCATTTATGAGAAGTATGTGAGGTACTTCGATCTTTTTTTCTATGACAGATCACTGAGTATTATAGACTCTAAATCCATCCAAGTTGCTGCCAAGTTCATAATTTTGCCCTGCTTTATGGCTGCATAATATTCTATAGTGTATATGTATCACAGCTTTTGTATCCAGTCCACTTTCAATGGGCAGCACAGTTGGGTCCATGTTTTTGCTATTATGAATAGTGCAGCAATAAACACACATGTACAGGTATCTTTTTTTTATATAGAGTGATTTGAGTTCCTCTGGATATATTCCCAGAAAGGGGATTGCTGGGTCATGTGGTAGGTCAATTTTTAGATCTTTTAGGAATCCTCACACTATTTTCCACAGAGGTAGTACTAGTTTACACTCCCACATAGAGTGTAGAAGTGTTTCTTTTCCCTGTATCCTTTCCAGCATCTGTTGTTCTTTGAGTTACTGATGGCCATCCTGACTGGAGTTAGGTGGTATCTCAGTGTGATTTTAATTTGCATTTTTTTTGATTAGTGAAGACGAGCATTTTTTCACGTATCTGTTGGCTGCTCATATGTCTTCTTCTGAGAACTGTCTATTTTTATCTTTTGCCCACATTTTAATAGGGCTGTTTGTTTTTTTTTCCTTCCAGCAAGTTTAAATTCCTTGTAGATCCTAGATGCTAAGCCTTTGTCAGATATATAGCTGGCAAATATCTTTTACCATTCAGTAGCCTGTCTCCCCACCCTCTTGATGGTTTCTTTTGCTTTGCAGAAACTTTTCAGTTTGATGAGGTACCACTTGTCTATCTTATCTCATGGCGTGGGCATCTGGGGTTTTGATCAGGAATTGGTTGCTTATTCCAATTTCCATAAGGGTAGCTCCTGTGTTTTCTAGGATTCTTATAGGTTGAGGGTTTTTTTTTTTTTACATTTAGTTCTTTGATCCATTTAGATTGATTTTTGTGTATGATCATAGGTAGGAGTCCTGTTTCATTCTTCTGCATGTGGTCAGCCAATTTTCCCAGCACCATCTACTGAATAGGTTCTTCTCTCCTCAGTGGTTGTTGGTGGAGGCTTTGTCAAAGATGAATTGGCTGAGAAACTGAGGTTTTCATTCCTGAATCTCTATCCTGTTCCATTGGTCTGTATGTCTATTCATGAACCAATACCAGGCTGTTTTGATTATTGTAACCTTATAATAAAATTTTAGGTCTGCGAGTGTGATACTGCCTGTTTTGTTTCTTTTCCTGAGGAAAATATATCTGTTCAGTCCATTTGGTCAACCATCAAGTTGAGGTTCCAGATCTCCTTACTGATTTTTTGTCTCAATGATCTGTCTAAGGTTGTTAGTGAGGTATTTAAGTCCCTGCTATGATAGTGTTAGAGTCAATATCTTTTTTTAGTCTACCTAGAAGCCGCTTTATAAAAGTTGGTGCTCCTATGTTGGGTGCATATATGTTTTGGATGGATATTTCTTATTGATGGATTGAATCTTTTATCACTATGTAGTGACCTTCCACATCTTTTTACATTTTTGATAGCTTAAAGGATATTTAGTCTGATATTAGGATCGCAACTCCTGCTTTCTTTTGTGTTTCATTTGCCTGAAAATTTTTTTTCATCCTTTTACTTCGAGTCTGTATGTGTCCTTTCTGGTGAGATGATTCTCTTGGAGACAGCATATTGTTGCATCTTTTTAAAAAATCCAATTTGCCATTCTATATCTTTTCAGTGGTACATTTAACCCAGGCAGATTCAGGCTAATTACTGAGATGTGAGAGTTTATCCCTGTCATGAGGTTCTTATAGTGTTTGCTTTTATTTGATTGTTTATTTGTCTGTTGACTTTCTTTTGATTTGGGGGTTGATTTATGTGTGTGTTCAATCATTTTCTTGCATTTTTGGGAAGGGTGTGGTCATTCTTTTTTTTTCTTCTGTGTTTAATACTTTCTTAAGTGTTTCTTGTAGAGCTGGAGGTGGCATAAATGCGTAGAGATTGAATGGGAAGGATTTTAATTCTCCATCACTGAAAATGCTTAGCTGGTTAGGAAATCTTCATTGAAATTGTTTATCTTTGAGAACTTTGAATACTGGACTCCAGTCTTTTCTAGCCTGAAGTGTTTCTGTGGATAAATCTGTTGTTATTCCAATTGGTCTTCACTGGTAGGTAGTCTGACCTTTCTTTCTTGCTGCCTTTAGGATTTTTTTTATACCTACTTTGTGTAAGTAAATTGCTATGTGTCTAGGAGTTGGTCATCTCATTTGATGTCTTTTAGGGGTTCTCTGAATCTCTTGTGTTCGAATGATCATGTTGCTGATGAAATGAAGGAAGTTTTCTTGGATAATTTCATGGAATGTTTGTTCTGGGTGGTCTCTGTCTCTTTATCTGCCTCAAGGATTCCAATTAATCTTAAGTTCAACATCTTAATAAAATTTCACATCTCATGGAGGCTTTGCTCCATCTTTTTTAAGCTTCTTTCCTATGTTTTTGACAGTTTGGGTTACTTCCATATTTTGGTCCTCAAGCTCTGAGATTCTTTCTTCTGCTTGGTTAATTGTGATTTCCATGCTTATCAGTTTGTTATTTTTTTTTCATTTACTGTGTTATTTATTGCCATCATCTCAGTTTTCAACTTCTTCATTCTTTCCTCTTGTTTCTCCTCATTTCAATTCATTATCTCTATTAATATCTTGATATCTGAGTTTGTAGTAGGGGACCACTCATCTTGGTGTCTCTTCATTGTTTGAGTTCCAAAGTCTGTATTCTCAGATGTTGTCTTCCAAGGGGTCTATATGGAACCCGTGTTCTTCCTTTGATTCTTCTTCATTTGTGATGGTTTTCCTCCCCCTTTCTCCCCTTTTTTAAAATTCCATCACTCAGTGATGGGGGAGAGCTTCACTTCTGTTTGCTCAATCCCCTATTCTTCCTTATGTAGTTCCTCTGGATTTGTTCAATTTTGAAAACAGACTGTGGATGGGGGGATGGAAGGACAGTACTTTTTGCATTTTTGAGATTTGATTAAGGTGTGATAGGAGGAGCTGTGGTTCAGAAATCTGCAAATCACAGTATTGACTGACTGTGTGGGCCCCTTGGAACCCACTTCCCACCTGTCGGTGCAGTGGGGGTGTATGTATGCCCACTGAAAACAAAATGAGATAAGTAAAAGGGAAGAACAGAAAAAGGAAGAAGGGGTACTAAAGGAAGATGAAGACAGAGAAGGAAAAGCTAACCAGGTACACCAAGTAATGAATAAACAAGCACAAACAAACAAACATACAAAAAAAGTATGTACCAACCAAAAAATCCCTGATGATGCACTCACCCTCAAAAATACCCATATGCAAACAGAAAGACCAAAAAACACCAAAAAAAAAAAACCCAAACAAACAAACAAACCAAAAAAAAATACTAAAACATAAACAAAAACAGAGAGAAAAAAGAGCTCCCTCTGTTGCCAGTTTTGTGATGTCAAGTTCCTTTACTAAGCTTAACGGGGGCTTCTGGCCTTGCTGCTATATGGAGCGGCTCCAGTCTCCAGCCTCTTCCCACATTTTTCGGCACAGGCCCAGTGGGATGGCTCTTAGCCCCACAGGAGGCTGTGGGAGGAGGGTGAATCAGATCCTGACTCACCCAACAGTTCCACTGCTGCTCTTGCTGCCAAGTGTCCCACTCAGATCCGATGTGTCTGTGCCTGATCCAGCTTGGTGATGGGGCGTCTGGCTCTCCGTGTCTGCTCCTAAAGTTTCCTCTCTGGATGAGCAATGGTCAATCCCAGAGGGGTGTAGGGATCAACTCTGGCTTCCAGGTTGGAGGCTGAAGTGGGGGAAGAGGGGGTGAAGGGGGCAATACAGGTATCTGCCCGGTCTGGGACAGAGAAAATGTTGGCGGTGGGTGTTTCCTCACCGGCTGCAGGGCTCAACTCCAGATTCCTCCTCGATCCCTCTCCATGGCTCCCTCTGCTAGTGTCTGGGCCACTGCTTCGCGTTGTGGTGTGAGCCAGCTGACCTCCACTGCCTTCTCCTGAGAGAAACCTAAGACTGACTGATGATCCTGCATGCCAGGGGCTCCGATCTCAAGTCAGTGGTGGATAGCAGTTGCCCCTGGAGGGAAGCCCCTGGTGCTTGATCCTGTCTCCCCTCGGACCGACTTTCATTCTTCCAGCGGCACTCACCCACGCACGCAGACGATCTAAAGGGATGTTCCCACCGGTTCAGTGGCCATTTTGCCTCCCTCCTGTTCTTTAATTTTTCACACTAACATTTGTAACACTTGGTAGAGGTCTTGCACATATTTTATTAGATTTATCTCTAGGTATTGGATGGTTTCCAAAGCAATGGTGTTTGGTTCAGTTTTAATCTAAAGGATGATGGACTGGAACCTATATCTTTTGAGGAAAACATTGACAAACAACAGTCCACAAGTGAGAGACCCACCTATCTACTCTGAAAATCCAATATGGAAAGCTGAGTATGGAATTGGTATCGGGATTGTAAATTTGACTGCCTGGATTTGGAATCTTAACTGCCTGGATTTGGAATAATTAATAAATATGTAGCACTGTACATTGTATTAATGTTTCTGTGCATATGTTTCCTCACCCATGGTAGGGCTTATTCTAATATATGTCCTCTTATGTCTTGAGAGGCTTAGAGACATCATTTGTAATGCATCTAACTTAGAGCCTGACATATAAGTGCTAAATAGATGATGATGGTGATGATGATGACATTGATGATGTTGATGATGATGATAATAGTCATGCTGACATTAGTGATAATCATCATCATCATATTTGTGTTATGAAAGGAATATATCTATCACTGACTTTTTGTTCAGAACTTATCACACATGTTCAAAGGGCATTGTTACTCTTTTCACCTTCTGTACTACCACATCTGTAGTTCCTGAAGATGTGCATGTGACTTCTCTAGCAAACCACATTTGGGGGTTAGCAATTCACCAAATCCCTCCTTGATGTCATATTAATTATAACACCATATTGATGCAGTTCAACCAAATAACATAATTTAGAAAATATATTTTTACACAGTTACTCTTAAAAAGTGTCAGGCTTGATTCAGATTAAAGAAGACTACCTCTTGGAGTACAATGAAGTTATCATGGAAAACTGGAATGTATTGAATTTATCTTGGAAGAGGTAAGTAAAACAGGTATTTCTATGTTGCTAGTATTATGTATGTTTTCTTTTCTCTTTTTGTTTTCTTTCATTTGCAAAACAATGTACTTCTTTAGTGAATAATTTCTGTAGATTACTAATTTAAATTTTGAAAAAATCATTTTGACAGAAATTTAAAGTTGGACTCCACCTGCATTCTTAAATAGCATCTTAAGTACTTCCTCTATGTTAATCAAACTTCTACATGCAACGTAATACATAAAAAGGCAAAAGTTCCTGATCCTTTGTGCTTTTACCCCTGCTGCTTCTCCTTCTAATCCTCATGCATTCAGTCTGGTAAAGAGTGAACCAGCCAGGCTCGGTTGCTCAGACTGTAATCCTGTGCTTTGAGAGGCCGAGGTGAGTGAATTGCCTGAGCCCGCGGGTTCAAGACCCACCTGGGCATCTTGGCAAGACCTCATCTCTACAATAAATCAAACAAATTAGCCGGGCGTGGTAGCACACGCCTGTAGTTCCAGCTACTTGGAAGGCTGAGGCGGAAGGATCGCCGGAGCCCAGCAGGTCGAGGCTGCAGAGGCCGGGAGCGGCCACTGCACTCCAGTCTGGGTGAGTTTCACTTCAACTCAAAAAAAAAAAAAAAAAGAGGGAACCAAAAGTCCTATCACTTCTCTGAAGCCTTTCCTGGACAAGTGTGCTTTCTTTCTTCTCCCAAATTCTTAATGCTCTGTGATCATGCAATAATAATAATAACAGCAATAATAACTTTGTCTTAAGTTTCTTAACTCATATCACTCTATTTTACACTCCCATGTACTCTACATGCACTAGAGTTGGAACTTGTATCTTTTTAAAAAACTGTGTTAGCCACAAAATATAGTATATGTCTTTTAGGATTTTGACCTGGTTTATTCACCCATCCTCACTCCTGCCCTTACCACCAACAATCTGCAATATTCCCTTTTAAAGAAGGAGCCGCTTTTGTCACATTTGTACTCTCTGAATGGCCTGTGACCTGGCCATGGATAAGAGAATCAAGAAGAGGCACTAAACCCAATATGGGCCTGTGCAATTTAGCCTGAGAATTTTAAGCATGATTTAGAGGTACTAGTCAGTTTGGGCATGTTTTAAGATTGGAAAGTGTTATGAAGTGAGAATGAGAGTGACCACCTTTGCCATCTTCATGCCAAGAAGGGAAAGCCAGTCTAAAGAGAGGAAATATGAAACTATCTCACAAAAACAAAACAAAGGAGAGCCCACTTGGCATGAAAGAAAGTGACATATTAACCCTTGAGTCTAATCTTCCATTTGTTGGTTCAGTTCCTTAGGACTTAATATTTTTTTGTCTGCCCCTAGATTTTCTGTCTTAAAATATTCCCCATTTCCTTCCAATATATTGTCCTCCCCTTTTTTGTATAGCAATTTATACTTATTTGTTACTTGCAGCCAAAAACAATTTTAACAAATACATGGCAAGACTAACTCTGAGAGATCAAATTATTGCTTCTTCCTCACCTCAGTGACCTTTCAGTTGTCCTTAGCGAAGCTATGGAAGAGAAGATGTTGCATTGTATTAGAAACTCTGACAGCCTAATATTTCTCCTTTTCCCATTTTTTTTCATTTTGTCTCTTTTCTTCTAAATCTACTTAATATGTTTCAAATCTAAATGTGAATACTTTTAGGAGATGTGCAACAGCAATCTGCAGAAGATGCTGATTAACACAAATAAGTCACTATTAATATAATCAATATACTACTTCCTCATATTTGTAAAAGATTATTTACATGTATACATCATCTCATGTGGTTTTCAAAGCTATCCTGACTTTTTTTTTCACACATGAGGTCCATTCTGGTAAGAGATAAAAGTTTCATCCTTTCAAAATATCTCTGCAGCTGCCTTCCTTACACACATGTTTATGGATTCTGGAATGTATCCCTTGTTAAACTGCTCCCCTTATAATGCAGCTATTTTTAGTGTAAGGGACACAGGACAGGACTGAGTACAGAGTACTGGTCTTGATTTGTGTGTTTTATTATCACTTCTGCAAATTCCTGGCTGTGGCTTTGAGGCAAGTTTCTTTGGATAAAAGTTTCAGGCCTTATCATGTAGGTGTGGTGAGCCTTGATGAGCACTATGCCAGGTATGTTGACCCAATTCAATTCATTCTTCAAGGTCAGTGTCCCCACAACACTGATATTATCTCCAGGTATTGCAGCGATCTCTCCTTGCTCTGAATTAGGAAAATTTAGGTAGCTGTAATAAAACTGTGTGGAACTCAATTCCAACAAATTGGTTGTCTTCTGGAAATAGTATACAGCAGAATGCTAATTGATACTGATAAAAAAGTGTGTGGGGTATGTGTGTATGCTGCAAATGCATGTTTACACCTCATGCATATCTGAGTTAGACAGAGTTGAACAAATTGTGTTTATTGCAGGGCTTCTCAGAAGGCTAATACATTAATATAGCAAGTAGACTTCCAAAAATAAGGCTATAATATCAAGTGTTCCACTAAACACTGGAATTGGAGGAGGGCAGAGATGGCATATCTACCATGATTTCTTAGAACGTTATTCCTTAAAACATAGTTTGGGAAATGTTGGTCAAGCCATTTTTATATTTTTCTAAAATTATATTATGGGTAGTATCATCTGAAAAATAGAAAAATATTATAAAAATAGTAAGTTACTTAAAACTTAAATAATCTGTTGTGTGAAACACAGAACTGAGTACCACATGTTCTCACTCATAAGTGACTTTGAACAATTATCGTAATACTATAAGAAAGGGATTGGCAGTAGTTGGAAATTGCCAGTGGAGCAGAGAGCGGGGGTGGAATTGGCAGTAGTGGGAAACTTATGGCGGTGGGGGGAGCACACTTCATCAACAAGGGTACCTGCATAATAAACATTTGTATACCTAACCCTGAATTGTACCCCACATCTTCAAAATGAAAAAGAAAAAGAAAAAAAAATTGTCAAAAAAAAACCACCAAAAAAGTCTGTCTTTGATAGTGAGAAGAAATGCAAATTAAAGATGAAATAACTTTTTTCCTATAAAACCACAGAATTAAAAAAAATAATCTGTTTTGTTAGCTTCCTAGAAAAAAAGCTTTCTAGAAAAAGTCTTTCTAGAAAAGTTCTCCAAAAATCACAGGGTTGAGGAATTATGGGGATCTTAGAGAATTACTATCCCAATTGTTATGCATATTGGATTGTAGAATGATATATTGAGTCTAAAAGTATTAAGCAACTTGATATGTATATTAGAAGCCCAGCATTTGCTAAGAGTTTCCGGAAAATAAGTTGAAAGAAATTGAGTTTTATGGAGTTAGAGAGTGACAACAAAATTTTTTAAGAAAAATGAGAAAACTGATGGCATATTTACAGATACATAAAGTATATTGATTGATGACTAAATGGCAGCACTGTGTGACATAAATATTTTTAATTTATTATCTTCTGTAATCCTCACAATTATACTATGTTGTGGACCACAGTGTGTCCACCAGACCAGCACAATCAGAATCATGTAGTAATGTGTAAAAATACAAATTCCCAGTCTCTCCACCCCAGGATTTCTGAATTAGAAGCCCTGGGGTTGTGACCCAGCAATTGTCTGGTGCACTGAGCCAGACTCTCCAAGTGAATCTGATGCATTCTGAAGCTTGAGTATTCTTCTATTATATTCATTTTAAAGATGGGAAAACTAAAGATGAAGGAAATTCGTCAATTTTCCTTAAAATGGCCCAGTTTGAATGTGGTTGAGGGGGCATTTGGATTCATGTCTCTCTACTTCTAACACCAATGCTGTGAACCAATTTCATGTATGCCCTTCTCTGATACAGTATTCTTTTGTATTTCATGCTTTCTCAGAGCTTTGGCTCATAAGCAAATAAGGTAGGATAGAAGATGAATTCTCCCAGGGATGGGAAAAAGAGAAAGAAGGTAATAAAACCTTCCTACCAGGCCACAGAAAAAGACAGCTGCAGAATCTATTCACCTCCATGTAAACAGCTCACCAAGAAGGAAGCGTTCAGCAAGGCAATTTGGATGAAGGCCCTGAAAAATGACCCAGTCTTTCCCTGCCGGGTTTATGAACTGCTTTGGCAGGCTAACAGCAGCACATTATATGTAATTGCTGGTTTACTCTACCTTGTCTGCTTTTTATTTTCACAAGGAATCTTTGTTATTCAGTGAAATTAGCAAAGGAATCCATTAAGTGCTGGCTACAAAGACTCACAGTATTTATTCCAGTAATAAAAAGTCGAATTTTGCAATAACATGGCAATCTTTGGAAAGCGCTGGCTGATGGGATCCAAGTCTGGCAAAATCAGCCTCTTTTGGTAGTGCTTATTATGATAGTGTCCATGAGAAGGGAGAGGAAGGGGAGCTTGTTTGCCAAGTAAGCACTTTTACATAACAAAACAAATTCTCCTTCACAGAATTCTAAAATGAAAACATGAGGAAGTTGTCATCAGGCTCAGAGAGCAGAAGCAGCAAGGGGACAGATCCTTAATTAATGTAGGCTGAGGTTAACTGCATTTAGAGGTAGAGATGTGTTCTTGGCAGCTGTAAGGAGTAGTTCACCACCTGGTCTTTTTCCTCCCTTCCTGAGACACTGGCCTGTGCTATCAACATGCCTGTGGGCTCTCAATACCATTTATGATTCAGTGAAAACCAACCTTTGCTTAGCAATTCATAGGATATAAGAACTTAAAGGGAACTTTATAACTTATCTCTTACAACCTCCCTATTTTACAGACAGCTAAGAGGTTATGTGAATTATCAAAGACACAACACCAGGACTTTAAATCATGTCTCTCGGGTGTCTTTCTCCCTTTCTTTTCCCAGTTTCATCTATTCATGTTGTTTTTCATATCACTGTTTCTTCATAGTACAGAGTTAACAAGAGAACTCTAGACCACATTAAAGTTGAAACATACATTCAGAATTATTTATTTCAGAAATGGAAATCCCATTGGTATTTATTGATTAGGATAGTAGTTGCTTCTTTCTTGATCTGAAAGATGTTATAACATTCAAATTCCCAGTCTAAAGAATACTAGCTGTACATCTCCAGAGTCTGCCAACTCTAGACTAAAACAACTTTTTTTCTCATGCTACATGCCTCCAAAGCTTACTTGCTTTTGTTTCTTAAACAATGGCTTTGGATGCTGGAAGAATTAAATAACCTTTCTGCAAAGCTTTAGTTCTGATGGCAAGAAAATGAGACTGATCTGTTGTGACTGCATATATAACTAACTCCAATTAACCCTGAGATTCTAGGATCTCTGAGAGGCAACTGCGTTTTATACACATATTTCCACAAAACACAAACTCAGCTTGCTATCACTGGAAGTGGGCATCATAAAAATTAACCAGAAATTACTAGCTGCAATCCAAAAAGGAAATACCATACATAACAAGTAACCTTATATTGTAATTAAAATATAAATAAATTTTTTTAAAAAATTTACTTAGGGTTATGTCTTCTATTTTTTCCTACATTTTAAAGTCTTTTATCTCTACATTCTTCCTACATTCTAAGCTTTAAAAAATTTTTCCTACATTCTAATTTCTTTTAATTTTCTAAATTCTATTTTTTCTAACTTAACACCCTTTCTTTCTTTCTTCTTCTTCTTTTTTTTTTTTTTGAGTTGTGTTCTCACTCAGTCTCTTAGGCTAGAATGCAATGGCATGGTCACAGCTCAGGCTCACTGCAGGCTTAAACTCCTGGGCTCAATCCTGCCACCTGAGCCTCCCAAGTAGCTGGGACTACAGGTGTGCAAACATACCTGTCTTATTTTTATTTTTATTTTTGTAGAAACAAGGTCTCACTATGTTGCCAAGGCTGGTCTCAAACTCCTAGGCTCAAGCAGGAGCCTTGGCCTCCCAAGGTGCTGGGATTACATGTATGAACCACCACAACTAGCCAATACCCATTCTTAATGAGTACCAGTTGTTAACATTTCATATATCATTATTTAGTTCAATGGAGAGTAGATTAATATGATGTTAGCACTGTTAAATAATAACCTGGTTATACAGTTTACATTAAAATTAGTAAGTCAGAATTAACTTAGATTTTAGTCAGTAATTATCAAGGTTTAAAACTGACTCTTAATCTTTGTGATAAAAGATAAACGATGCTTCTGTTTTTGTGCCTGCTGAGAGAGGTAATATATGAGTTTACATGTTAAAACTTCTGTCTCAGTTATAGCCACTTATGGTCACTAGTAATCATTAATAAATGAACATGTTTGAAAGTCATAAGTATGTTTATAACGTCTAAGTTAAGCCAGCAGTCAATCTATGGATGTCTCTGATAAAGTACTTCAGTTAAAGAACAGTTTAGTTAACTCATGGATCTGCTTGTTCTGATTCTTATATCATTGCTTACATCCTCCAGAGCCTGTTCCTTAATTTTTTTCTCTCCCTTTTGACATCCCTCTTACCATTGGTAGAACATCATGACTTTCAATAAAAGTTCTGAAATTAAAAGGATATACTGATTGTCTGAATTTTATTCGTATTCCTTGCATATTTCCATGTCCGTGAACTCTGTGTAAGTGTTTATAATAACATAGTAGTATGAGAAAAGGAACCCAAGTGTTGCATTTCTAGGACAAGCTTTTAGCCATCTCTTGGAAGTAAAAGTTCCAAATGTGACATTTAATGGAAAACACATAGAAGGAACACAATGTTGTTTTTTGAGAGCTAGTGTCCTTCTAACCCCATCCAATCTTCTCTACCACATACACGTGTACACCCTGATACACAAACAAATGTCATAGACTCATAAAGAATTGGTCACTTTTGTCATAATCACTAATATTATAATTACTATTTCAGATGTATTCCAGGGGTTCTATAAGAAAGTATGACCCAGAAGGATTTAACATCTCTATTTACTAAACACTAAGGAATAGCTTCTTTATTTCTCTTAGTTGGGACAGAAAAAAGGTCCCAATGGTCAGAAAAATGAATGTAAGCTTTGTTTGGATATTTTGCAAACAACTGATTCTGAAAAGAGGAGATCCTTCCACTACATGAATCTTCTTGAGCAGGATTAAAAAATCATCGGATGAAAGAAATGCAATTTTAGACAAACAAGAATATTGATAATCCTTTTTGAGATCTGGTTCTAATGTAACCACAGCAAAAAGACATTTAAGAAAGCATAAAGTTCTTAAGTACTGTTCTATTTCCCACATTCTTGTTCTACAACAGCAGTGCTCTTTAACTGTTCATCCTGCCACCTACACAGCAACTTATTCATGTGTAAAGGTTAAAGCTGAATAATAAAGCAAGGAAGCTAGCTTCCCAAACCTCTAACTACCATTTCTCTGAGAACAACTCATAATAACACCTGTGATAGTTTTAACTCACCAATGTGAGCATGCTGATTACAAAGGTTGATCTAAGTGATCTAGTTTAGAACTACTTTTTAGAAAAGGCACTCATTTAGGAACAGGGCACAAAACAAAAGAACATTGAAACTTTCTCTGGGGAAGAATTATATTGGAGGTGTATAGTTGCATTAGTTTAAGCTAAAAGTATGTATTTTGGGAAAGTTCCTTAAAAGTCATTCAGTCTTAGAGAAGAGGTTGCTGCCTATAAATTGGTAATTGGTTCTGGAAGATGTCACTTGACAAAAAGGGAGCATAAATTGGTAGAAATTTCTCTATTAAAAAAGCCACTCGTAGAGCAGAATTTAATTACTATAATTGCCTTCCTTATAAATAAATAGGAAGTTAGTGCCTTGAGTGTGGCCTATGCATTGCAACTAAAAGAAGACTCTAATGAAATGTTGAGCACTTATATTACTCATTTTTATGTTTACATTGTATTCTTTGTGCTCTTTAGTGTTAGGAGCCTTTAATGGCACAATCTCAGATAATTTATATAAATACTATCCCAGTGGCACCATTGTATTTCATGGACTAGCAGACAATTATTTTGATAGAAACACTTTGATATGCCATTAATTGATTTCTTTTAACTAGTCCAAGTTGAGAAAGAAAGGAGGGAGAAGAACCTACAACCCCAAAATATACAATGTTAGCACTGCAAGAGATCTTATGATTTATTTAAAGTTAAATCCTATGTTATGTCTGAACTAATAAGCCTTCAATGAATTCCTAATTTCATAAGCAAGGAAATTAATGCTCACAAAAGAATGGAGTTCAGGCCTAAAATCTATCTCCTGTGGCTCATCTTTCAGCACGTTTTTGCCATGTTAATTCCTAAAGTGGAAAATCTCAAGCAGAGTTAACATCCTCCACAAGGCCTGAAGGAAAATTCTCATGACTCCCTATCACTGGATATGATTATCAGGATCTCTGCTCATTCTTGCTATTCACTTTTCTACCTAACTTAAGGCACAGAAATTTATGTCTGCAGGATCCCATCTCCCAGAATTATGAGCCTCCTCATAACTTCTTACATACAGAGACATCCTGGGTTTAGGAATGCTTTTAGACTGATTTCTCATTTATAAAGCATTCACATAGGCTTGTGAACAGATCTAAATGAGGAAAGGATAATGCTGATCAACATGATGATGGCTGTAACCATTGTCACTGTGCTAGGCACTTAGTAATCACAACTCTATTAGTACTCCCCATTTATAATGAAAACCAAGATTTAGAGAAATTAAGAAAGTACATACCAGAATCCAGATCTAAGTCTAGGTCTGACGGAATCAAAGTATATAGCCTTAACTACTACAATACATATCCACTCAAATAGAAATCAGAGAAATCAATAATCCTCACTCCAAGTTCAGCTAAGTCGGTAGAAGTTTCCTC
The DNA here is from genome assembly GCA_963574415.1 of Tarsius wallacei. Lineage (NCBI taxonomy): Eukaryota > Metazoa > Chordata > Mammalia > Primates > Tarsiidae > Tarsius > Tarsius wallacei. The sequence continues at coordinate 50,354 of CAUYQG010053715.1, forward strand.
TGAAATCCTCTTCCTTCTGCTATTTCTCTAAAGGAATAAAGACCTTCTTATTTATTGATAATGGTTTTCTTGAAAGGCACACAAGATGATATGTTTTGGTTTTATTTATTGGGTAAAGAGTTAAAAAGAGAAAAGCATGATGAAAGTCACTGATGAGGTGAATCACTCAAATCTTCATTTTTCTAACTTAAATATCATCTCAACAAAGAATCATTTAGATCATATTTAGGATATGTGCATACAAAAATACTCTCAACTGTTTAAAATTTACTTCTAAACCTTCCAATTCCAAAAGTTCTCAACAAATTGCCATGAACTTACTTTTTTAAGCATGCTGATGAGTAACACGGGCTACAAAGAAAATGAAAGCATTCAACTTTTATTGATAGTAGTGGAAATATTAAAACACCTTCTGGACTTTCCAAACTGATCCAGTTATAATGAAAATTCAATAAGTTTCAAGGGGCTTGGAATTCTTCATCTTATTTCAAAAATCTTGCAAATTAACTTTGCCAATTTTTTTCCTTTGGCATTATTTTTTAAACGTAAGAACACAGTGCCATACTGGAGGATAAGGTGGGGAGGTAGGGAGCATGGGGGTCACCATCCTTTGTTAGTCACATCTGGTTGGATGTCCAGCAGGGAAAATCCTAGGATCTTCTCAACAAGAAACTTTGACATTCAATGGAACTAAAACATAGCTTTTTAAAAATATTTACTTTGACTCATACTAAAAAATGTAAAAATTTCTATCCTAGATGGGTAGGGCTGCAATACTTCTGGAGTTTAATTGAGAATATTTACTTTTGATTTTATTAATTTATCATTATATGTAGCATTGCTACAGAAATAATGCATACTCACAGTAAAACTTTCAAACAAAGCAAAACTACTGGGAAAACCACAAATAATACTAACAACATACTTAGTTGAAGTTGATGCTTACTTTGTATAAGTCACTTTTCTAAGCACTTCATAAAGATTACCCCCATTTACTCACCACAAAAACTTCTGGAGATAATATTTTTAGTGTTCTCATTTTGTAGATTGTAAAACACGAATTAGCAAGATTTAAAAGTTTCATCCTAGATCATCTGACCAGTGAATTGCATTCAAGCCATAATTTCTTGTTTACATGCTTCCATAATGAATGCTACCACTATTTTATCTTGTGTAGCTATTAATTTCATGGGAAGAAATTAAGTCTTTATTTTAGAGAGATCCATTGACTTCCATAAAAGAAAAAAATACAGGTTATTCCAATCTCTAAAAAAATCCTATAATTCTATTGAAAGAAATTAAACATAAGAAATTCCAATATTATTGCAATATTTAGAAGAAAGTTACCTGCAGAAGTAGAGGCTCTGTGTGTAATAGCCACTTTGATCTTAACTATCCTGCCTTCACTGCTCAACTAATTTTGTGTTAGGTTTATATTTCACACTACAGAATATACCTGATAGTCCCAGAAGCATGTAATGGATTAACAGGAAATATTATTTTCCCTTCCCTTGAAGCATATGCCACTTTGGACAGTACAACTATTAATTTCCTTACTGATTTTTTTTTTTTTTTGCTGAATTTAAAGATTATATGAGATTTTGTAGCTTCGAACTAACTGAAAATGGAAATTTAAAAAATAACCATATGTTTGCAACTTGGTCTTTTTTCCCCTTTTGCTTCTTTCTTTTTATTGGACATAGTTTTTACCTCCAATGCTTTCTAGATCTCAAAGACTTTCAGAAAGGAATAGGGCTAAGAGAAAGTTTTCTTTTGCTAGTCTACACTAGTGTAAACAAAGATAAAGTATAGTGCTTTTACTTTCATTATAGACACTGCCTCTTTAAGGCAAAACTAATAAATTTGACAGCTCTTGCTCACTCCACTACTTCTATGAGAGGTTGCTTAGCAACCACAGGACATTGGAGAAAGGGTAATGTTAGAGCAGGTTGCAGAAAGAAGAAACTATCATTAACTCTGCAGATGTTAAATGTGCTCTATTCCCTATCTTCCTTTCTTTCATGTTATCTAACGGTCATTTTAAATGGCAAGTCTTACTGCCACCCAGAACTCAGGATTCACTATTCCATCCTTTACTCTCCAAGCCAATACTCTGACCCAGCTAAAGAAAAGGAATCTTTCCCAGAGTGGAGGAAGTATCACTGTTAAAAATAACAATGGACTGTTTGAATCCTATGCCTCCAATCTTTCTCACATTTTCAAGTGAGGAAGAAAACTAAACAACAAAATATTTTCAAAAGCTTCATTGGATAATTTTCACTTTGCACATTTCATTTTGCAATAGGATTTTGGACCTATTCTCTTTCTCATAAGATGAGCTTGACCTCATTAGAAACTGATTCTATGAGTTTTTCTAGTTAATTTTTATGAGCTCCTGATTTTCTTGGCAGCAGCCACAAGGATCTAATATTATTGCTTTGTACATTTAATACCATAGACATGTAAATATTTTTTACTAACCATTAGTTAACTGACACCCTTGGTGATTGCAAAAAATTTTACTTTCTATTCCTGGGAATAAATATTCAAATGTTAAAAGCAAGTCAAAGGCCATAATGTTTGGGACATGAAACTCACGTTGTGAGATAGTGGCCAATGAGAATAAATCTTTTATTACGTATTTCTTATGTGCCAGACTCAGACCTAATTGCTTTATAAAGTATTTCATTTACTTCTCATAGCAATCCTATAAAGTACTATTTTAAAGTTAAAAAAGATTTCCTATCTTGTTCAAGATAACAGTAATTTTAGTCATGAGAACAGTTATTAAGCCTAAATCTACCTATATCCAGAGGCAAAGCAGGGAACCCCAATGCCATTCTTTATTTCTAAATGTTAAAGTCTCCACAACTGATTCTTCAAAGATAACAGCAAAAAAGAAATAAAGGAAGGAAGGAATGGAATGGAAAGAGAAAGAAAGAAAAACAAAAGAAGGAAAGAAAGATTTTTTTTTTAAATTATCACCTGGTATTAGGGTATTTAAAAACAAGAAACCTATACAAAGAAAAGCAAAATGTCCTCACCCTTCAATAAGTGTCAAAAAAAAAAAGCATCGGATCACTTCCATATAATGAAATTCAAACCGGGCTTGGTGGCTCAGCCTGTAATCCCACGCCTTTGGGAGGCTGAGGTGAGTGGATTGCCTGAGCCCGCGGGTTCGAGACCCGCCTGGGCAAGCGAGACCTCATCTCTACAATAAATCAAAAAATTAGCCGGGCGTGGTAGCGC